>ML810011.1:175872-207439 GCA_009831015.1 Picea engelmannii | reverse complement strand
TGGTCAATGTTATCAGATATAATTAAAAGCATGAAATTAGATGTGGAACTTACACATTCTCCTGAATTTCTCCTTGAGCTCTGTCATATGTTCGCTGTTGGTGATTTTGAAGTAGTAATCCGGATAACTGCTCTGATCGACAGAATTGGGAGGAGTGGCAGTGCCAATAGCGAGGATCGTTGCGGGGCCATCTGCCCTCTGAGCCTTCCTGAATGCCTCCAGATCCTTCATCATTCCCGCAGCCATAATGTTGTCGTGGCTCTTGCTACTGGACACTCGGCGCCCACGCAGCGCAGCACAAAACTGAATGCCTGAACTGCAGTGGGAAGTGGAGCGTGCAGGCAGACGAGTGGCGGTTGAAGAAATTTACGTTGCCCTTTGGGTTTATATGAGAGAGGGAGGTGGACTCCGTGGTGGCGAGGTATAGACGGGGTTAGACGGGACGCCCCGTGCACGTGCAACCGGAGATTCAAACGTATGATTAGGAAGACTAACAATCGTCCAAGACGGACAGGTTGCCCCTACCAGCCACTGATCACGGGCTGTGAAGGGTAAGTTGAGAATTCATAATGACTGGTCTGAATCCTGAGACGTGAAGCTATTCGCTGTGATTTCGCTGTGATATAAAATTAAAGTAGAATGACAGGTGACTAAAGATTCGAACACGTGCTAAAGATTAGCAAACAAACACGTGCTACAGTTTTATTGCTGATATATGTCTTTACTGAGTTTGAATATGGCTTCGGTTTTATTGCTGATATATGTCTTTACTGAGTTTGAATATGGCTTTTGTGAGGTCGTAAAATATTATTATATTGAAATAAGTATCTAAACGTGTAAAATATGGTTAAATTGTAATGGGTATTGTTGGAGATATGATCATCTTGATTGGTTGATTAAGATTCGGTCAATTTTAATAACTATAATTATGATTAGCTTATAAAGATTGGGTAAATTTTAATTATTATTAGCATACCTTCTAAGCAGGGGTAAGGGAGCACCGAAAAAACTAAATAATATATGTTCTTAAGATAATCATAATGTTCAGTGAAAGAACAAATAATGAAATAAACCTTCACGTGAATTACAGTAAAACACTTTCACCACTGTTCAATCTATTTTCCCCTTAAAAGATTCAATGTTATGAACTTAACCTGTTATGAATTTTTTTAAATGATATTGAAATTTTTGTAAAAAGTAACTACAACAATAACACTAATTTTAACTAAATAAATGTATAATAAGTAATTAAAATATTCTTTATACAACACTATATGTACAAATGTATGGATAAGATGTTAAAGACAATTAAGTTGTCGATGTCTCCTATATTTTTATGGATTTACTTTCCTTCAAACTCTAGCATTAAATAACATTAATAGTTTACTATTTTGTTGCAATAGCAGTTCAAATAGTAGAGTAAGCAAATCACATCCATTATCAATAAAAGTTGAAAAATCTATTGAATCCACAATTTGTGCATCGTTTTTTTATGAATAAAATGAGAAGATGTCCTTCACCTATAGCTTTATTGAGTGTGTTCCAAAATTCGGAAGACAAAATGTTCTACTCGATTATGAAAAGAAACTGAGACAAATTTTGACAGAAGTCTACATTGAGGAGGTTCCACAGTGCTTTCCAATTTTACAACATCGACTCACATACACAGTTAAGTATGAAGAGGTCCCAACTCCCAACACCCAATGCCAACAAGCAAGTTTGTTCAGGGGTTCCTTACCTCGATATGCATCCATCAACCCTACCGCCCTACATACGAATAATAGATACCTTGTGAATCTGGTTAACCTGGTTGTGCCTGCAAACAAAATGGTCAGAATGAGGGATCAATTATAAACAAGTAAAATAAAATTATCACAGGGGAGTGGTATGGCATTGAATAGGTGCATATACACCATTAATATAAGACAATGAGAGGTGTGAGGGAGTGGCTCAACTCATTCATTTAGGACACGAGGGGAGCGAGCAGATCTCGGATAAAGACAAAAAAGAAGACACGAGGTATATGCAGCTTGACAAGTTTGAGGGTTGTTCTTAGGACATGCTTCAGTCTCCAAGTACGACTCAATGATCTGCAAATTTTTCAAACTTCCCTCATCAAATTATAGAGTCTTCCACAAGCTTTTTGTGTATTGTTTGGTATTATATAGAGATTTTTATTCTTCCATAATCAATTGTGATTATCTACAAAGAAGTCATTTATGTGGAGTCTACACATTCTTCGTTGTGTAATCCAAGTCAATTAAGCGAAAGGAGGAGAAAAAAAAGCTTCAAGTCTCGATGTTGTAGGATTTTCACAAGCTCGACAACGGAAATGCTTGATCATGAACTTATGTCCATAACGAAGTTCCTCGTCATGCGTTGAGTAATTCAAGTCAGTTGGGAAAAAAGAGGAGCAGACGAAGGTACGAGTTTCAAGTCGTAATATTTTCATGAGCTTGACAATGGAAGAGCCTGGTAAGATCAAGAACTTGTGTCTGTAGCAAAGCTTCTTGTCCTGCATTTTTGTAATTCAAGTCGGTTAGGAAAAAGAAGAAACAGACAAAGGTTAGAGTTGCAAGGCCATAATATTTACACAAGCTCAATATTGTTGATTTTTCATAAGCATTAGGTTAAACATGAAGTTCATTCCATTTCATCATTTAACCATAATCATAAATGTTACAGCAACCAAGATCACAAGAAGAAGCACCATGCACAAGAACACAAAATGTATCCTGGGAAACCCTTCTCAACAAGGGAAGAAAACCTAGCCAAATACTTTACTATAATCTTCAAGAGAAAGACCTTGGCCAACAAGAAATACCTAGCACACAAGAGGGTGCATAAAACCCTAGAACTCTAGCACCCAAGAGAGGTGAGCACCTTTTGTCAAAGAAGTGTACTTGTTGCAATTTCCAAACTCACAAGTAAGGTGTGTGTCTACAATGGGAGATTTCCCTTTACTTATATTAGACTTGTCCTATCAATTGAAGTGTCTATTGGCACAACATGGCCGACCTCTCTAAGACATAATATATTTATTATTATTATTATTATTAGTATTATTATTATTAATATTAATTATCTTTTACATTTATTATTAACCATATTAAGGTAGGGCCGACCTATACCCTTTATATAACAATTAGGGTTACAGGCAGGTCTGACTCTTGAACAACATATAGCAAAGGATCTGATACACCCACTAGTGCTCATCCACTAGGAGCACATCCATAGGGATGTCACAACTCTGATTCACTGCATTACACAGGAGAACCAGCTCTTCACATGTTCACCTGTCCTTGTCCACAGGCACGCCCACTCTACAGATCTGCTTTCCCACTACCACCGACAGGAGAATCATCTAGAGTCTTTTCGTCAACTTTGTTGCTCAGAGGAGGCTATCACATCATCTTCATTTTTGTTCACATGACGATGTGCCCAACACTTTTGGGATTTCACACGTTCACCTTGTTCTCAGCCACAGGCACGTCCTAACATAACAAATCACTCTTCCACCGGATAATCATCTGGAGTTCTTCTCACTCTCTGAATGGATGAGGTCATCTCTACGATCCTAACTTTTTCTTAGACCCAGGAACCACGTACCCTTCTTAGGGGATTTCTTTCAGGTTTGTAAGCTGAGAGAAAGACTCACATAACTGTTATGTTCCACAACTCATAGGTTTGTAAGTTGGAGGATGTCTCCCATAGTTTCATTCATCAACACTCTCTCTTAGCCAGGGAGGCATTCTTCATCATGCCAAGTCTCATAAAAATGTACTCTGAATTTTGTTTTTGGCTAAATTCATCCATACTCCCTCTTAACTCGGAAGGTGTTCTTCACCAAGTTGATTTGGTATAAATGTCTACACTCTGCTCAGGTGTAGAAATGTACTGCAAGTAGACAATTTTCCTCTGCATCATATCTCTAACATAAGAATATTTCATCTCATTGTGTTTCAATCCATTAGGAAACACTGGGTTCCTTAAGGAGATTTATACATGGCTCTTGATTAGGAACCATCTCGTAAGTAAATCTGATAGAAGTTTGTGAAGCCACTTTGCTTCGCTCAGTCACTGCTATATGCTTTGTCTTTGTGGTACTCAAGGCCACATAGTTTTGTTTCTTGTTGCGTTTAAGAAACCATGGAAATATTCATAGTAGAACATCAATCATATATGTTCTTTTGGTCCACTATACTTTCTGCTCAATTTGAATTGTCATGTCCGACAAGCTTAAGTTCATATTAGAGGCATATCTCAGGCCATATTCAACTGTGCCTCGTAAATACATGATATGTGGTTGTCTAGTGAGTCTGTCTCAGTTGACTCATGAAATGACTAAGCGCATTCACTGCATGGCATGAATCAAGTCCGGTGTTGACCAGATACATTAGTGATCCACTCAGTTGTGGGTCATTCTTGTCTGAATCATCATCAATCTTCTTCTTTAAATCCATCACGATGAATTTTTCATTCTGTCATACTGAACTTCTTTAATATTTTCACTGTAAATTTTCCTTGACTCAGGAAAATCTCATTGGTCCTCTATCATACTTCTTGTCCCAAGAAGTAGTGCATCATACTTATATTCTTCATCTTGAATTCAAAAGTCAAGGATTACTTGTATCCAACAACAAGGTTTTCTAAATAAGTCATTAGGATCAGGATCTTGTTACCAACACTATAATGATATAGGTTTGGATCAACAACACTCTTGTTGGAATCGAAACTCATTAAGAATCTATCTATCTGATATAGTTTCCAACTCATGGATGATAGTGTATCAGGTTCACTGGATCAAGTGTCTCATCATAGGCAAATCCCTCTGTTTGTGAGAAGCCTCTATCTATAGATTTTGTTTTGTATTTCTCAACACTTCCATCAGTGGTATGCTTGATCTTATAGATCCACTTGGAAATTATCATTGACTTTCCTTATGGTCCCTAAATAATGTCTTATACATCATTCTCTAAGATAAACTGGTACTCTTTTGTTGTGGCATCTTTCCATACATGTTGTCTTGTTGTTTCTCTAAGACCAAGAGCCTTATCATCAATGAAGTGGATCATGACTGAAGGATAGCTCGAAAATCTCTTTTGCTTTCTCAAGATGTTCCTTGATAGGCTTGTATGTTTCTTTGCCTTTTGCAGAGTGAGTCTAGGTAGGATTTTTATGCCCTACTGCAATATCTCTGAACATATCAATTGGAGCAACTGGATCAACTGAATTAATGTTTGTCTCCCTTTGAACTACTGAAGAGGGAGAATGGTATTGTCTCACTATTAATCTTTATTTTTGATTCTCTGAATCTTTGGAAAAGTATCTCTTCTTTAAGAACAACATTTATGCTTGTTCCTATATAACAAACAACTTAAATATGTTTTGGACTCCCGTACCAGGGATAATGGTCCAAGTATTTTGAGGGCTTTTATACTAGGAACAATGTCCTTCATTTATTGAAAAATATAAACAACTATAGAATTATGGATCAAAAGATTTACCTAGTTGTAGTCATGTCCTTTTAGAGGAAGTACTTTTCTCTCTTTTCTTCATTTTCTTGAGGTGGATCTGGATCAATGTCAGCAGTGGCAACATATTATTTTTCCTTCTTTCTGGTTGGACAATTTCTAGCAATGTGTCCATACTTGTCACATTTGAAACACTGCACTTTTGAAACATCTCTTGTTTGATATCCTGAATTGGATGAAGACTTTTCTTCTTTAAATGTTTGCGTGAAGTTTCTTTTGAATTTTCCTCCCTTCCTTGTATGAAGTGCAAGAGCATGATTTTCTTCTGGGGAATATTCCACTCCTCTATTTCTAAGTCTAAGTTCTTCTTGAGTGCAATATGTCCATAGACACTCAAAGGTTGGTAGAGCTTCTCTTCCACTGATACTCTGAATGAAAGGATCCCATGATTTTGGAAGATTCTGGAGAGTGGTTAAGACAAGTTGTCTATCAGACATGATTTCTCCAATGGTCTCTAGTTGTTCTTTAATCTCTGATAACTTCATGAAGAAGAGTGCAACTGTGTCATCTTGGTAATTTGGAGTTGACTCTTCAAGGTAAGAGCTCTGAGAGTGTTGTCACTTTCAAACATTCCTTTCAATGTTTTATAGATATCATAGGCAATCTTCAGATTGGCAATCTGGGGCAGAAGGTGATCTCTAACTGAGTAGATGATTATTTTCCTTGATTTGACATCGTCTTATTTTCTTACTTTCTTCTCTAAATCAGTGGTTGTTTCTGGTAGATTTTTAGTTGTTGCATTCAAGAGATCTTCTTCTTCAAGAGTGACTAGAAGCTTTGATTTCCAGGGGCTGAAGTTGTCTGCTCCATCAAGCCTATCTTCCATTGGAGTTATGTTCTTCATTTGTTTTCTTGAATCCTTATAGACCAGATTATATTGTACTTATGACTACCAACAATCAATTTGATAGTGTCACAGAGATGCTTGTTGATTCTGAAAATTTTTCTTCAGAAATCCAGAAATAATATTCTGCAGGAAATTTCGGCACCTTAGAAACCCTAGGTCTAAAAATCAAAATTTCTCGGAATTTCGTTTTGAGAGCTTCTGGAGATGCGTTGGAAGAGGCCGTACTCTTCTATGCTGGTAGTAATCCCAACATCCAAGTTTTAAGGGGCTGAAACACCCAAAAGGAGAGGGTCATACGAATTTTCTGGAAACCCTAGGAGGGTCGTACTGTTTTGCAGAAGATGAGGGATGATTGGTAAAGGATGAGACTTGGTAGATGCATGTGCAATGGGTTCTTTCAAGACCTATTCTCTGATACCATGTTGATTTTTCATAAGAATTAGGTTAAACATGAAGTTCATTCCATTTAATCATTTAACCATAATCATAAATGTTGCAGCAATCAAGATCACAAGAAGAAGCACCATGCACAAGAACACAAAATGTATCCTGGTAAACTCTTCTCAACAAGGGAATAAAACCCAGCCAAATCCTTTGCTATAATATTCAAGAGAAAGAACTTTACCAACAAGAAATACCTAGCACACAAGAGGGTGCATAAAACCCTAGAACTCTAGCGCCCAAGAGAGATGCGCACCTTTTGCCAAAGAAGTGTACTTGCTACAATTTCCAAACTCACAAGTAAGGTGTGTGTCTACAATGGGAGATTTCCCTTTACTTACATTAGACTTGTCCTATCAACTAAAGTGTTTATTGGAACAACAGGGCCGACCTCTCTAAGACATAATACATTTATTATTATTATTATTATTATAATTAATATTAATATTAATATTATTTATCTTTTACATTTATTATTAACCATATTAAGGTGGGGCCGACCTATACCCTTTATATAACAATTAGGGTTACGGGTATGTCTGACTCTTGAACAACATATAACAAAGGATATGATACACCCACTAGTGCTCATCCACTAGGGGCACATCCATAGGGATGTCACAGCTCTGATTCACTGCATTACACAGGAGAACCAGGTCTTCACACGTTCACCTGTGATCATCCACAGGCACGTCCACTCTACAGATCTGCTTTCCCACTGCCACCGATAGGAGAATCATCTGGAGTCTTCTCATCAACTCTGCTTCTCGGAGGAGGCTATCACATCATCTTCATTTTTGTTCACATGATGATGTGCCCAACACTTTTTGGATTTCACACGTTCACCTTGTGCTCATCCACAGACATGTACTAACTCAACAGATCGCTCTTCCACCGGATAATCATCTGGAGTTCTTCTCACTCTCTGAATGGAGGAGGTCATCTCTACATTCATGAATCTGTCTCAGGCAGGAACCACATACACTTCTTAGGGGTTTTCTCTCAGGTTTGTAAGCTGAGAGAAAGACTCACATAACTTCTATGTTCCACATCTCACAGTTTTGTAAGATGGAGGATGTCTCCCATGGTTGCATTCATCAACAAATATAAGGAGTGATTGTTAAGTAAATCATTTATGTCTGAAGTAAATCTTGTCGTCATGTGTTTTGTAATCCAATTCTCTTAAGAGAAAGGAGCAGACAAAGGTTTGAGTCTCAAGGCCGCAAGATTTTCATGGACTTGGCAGGAAAGAGCTTGGATGGACAAGAGTCTATGTTGAGGCTGGTTTTGTTTGTATTTCAAAATAATTTTAAATTTTAAAAACTTGAATGTCATGTATCATGCATGATATAGAATTGGAAGCCATGCATGCCTTAATTTTTTTTTGGCTATCATCCCCACATGCTCCTCTAGTGCAACCTCAACCCTATTCACACATAAAATAACACAATCCACCTTTCTCACCTCCCCTTCCAAATTTGCAACCAACAAAATTGAGCCCAAGACTTGATCTTGCACAGTCAGGACTCCGACAATTGTTTATCATGAGATGTATCTGTGCAAGGGCGATCTAGAGAAGGGGGACGAATCGATCAAAATTTTCGTCCAACAAAATTGATCCTGCGACCTGATCTTACACAATCCAAACTATGAGCATTCTCTGTCATGATATTTCTTTGTGCATGGGAAATGTGGAAAAGGGGGGTGAAGTGATGCACATTATATCAATTTATTCAACTTTGGTTTAATTAATTTCCCTGACCAAGATGGTGCATTTCTACCACCATCACCTTTGCACAACTCGATCTATCGACTACATGCATGATATCTTTTTGACATTGTTGGCTTCAAAGATCCTATAAATTTTAGCCTCTCAAGGTCATTAGAAGGTTCTCATCACGAAGCCCAGTTACATAACATATTCATCCAAAGTGAAATGAATATGGACTTGGCAGGAAAGAGCTTGGATTTTTTTATGTTGTCACTTGAGGATCCAATAAGGACTATTGAATTAAYACATTGYTCGTTTGGCGAAACTACACCAAAATGTAGATGTCCAAATGCACCAAACTCCATCTTCTCAAAAACAAATTTTGAGCCATTAGAATAGYRGTGCAACATAAAAAATGAAGAACCAMGAATTTTTATCTTTAACGACATTGGTAGGCTTACCACGTCCAACCATATTTAATAATGAATAAATCATAGGAKCCATTATACCAATTGTTTGGTATGAAACTATGGTACTTACTAATTGGTAAGRGAACTTCTACCATCTAAATATGTCACCATCCCTATCACCAAATCAAACATTTGCTAAATCAATATGTGTATTCATAATTMATCTTTGACACTTTTTGTCAAAAGTTGTTTTTAACCATGTCTACAAGGTTTGTGCATTTGAGTATTTACACGGGGAGTAAACACCCCATGATTAGTTATTCCTTGATTCCTACCACTATTGAATTACTTCTTTTTGCAGGAACCAAATCTCATATACGTTATGTTCTTATTCTAAAAAACAATAATTTGAATAACACTTCGGCATTTCCATGTCTATTTCGTCCGTTTATTCGTCTGATTAGGGAGTATGCAACGAAAATCCTTAAAAACTATAGCATTTACTTGTGATTTGCATCCCTAAATGAAAACATACCACGGTGTTGTTCTCATTGTTGAGTTGGTTTGTGTTCATCGATCATACCATTTCCTTGGATGCTAAAAAAATGTCTCTGACTGTCTCTGGAAAAAATCAATGATTTGAGGTCTTTCCTGCCAAGTCCATGAAAAGGCTTTCTTGCTCTGGAAAAAAAAAGGCCGCAAGATTTTCATACTTGAGTAATTAATTTCTTCTTTAAAGTATGAAAGGGAAGCATCATGAAAAGAACATAGTTTTCTTTTTATTTCTTTTCCATAAATAACATGGAGAGAATTCTACCAATGGAAAAAACATATTTTTATTTTTATTTCTTTTCGACAAATAACATGGAGCAAATTCTATGAATTGTGAATGAAACACTAATTCAAAGAAAAGAGGTTCATAAAATAATTTACTATCATATGTGAATCTCACTCAATTGGATTTGCATTAATTCCACTTAAAATAGAAAAAATGAATTTGTACGTTTAGTAAGTTAAATATCACTTTCATTATTACCTCAAAATTGAAAATTATATAATATAATATAGTAAAGTAAAAGTAAAATAGTAATTAGCGTGTCCATTTATATTTTTCTCCCCATCCATGAATTGAATGTATACATTTTAGATATATAGATTCATTAAAAAGGCAAAGTTTGCATTTACTATCGGAAAACGATAAAGGTTCGCATCCATAACATCGACATCCATAACTTTTTAAAAAATAATAAAAACAATTTACCCACACTCGCTTTCTAATGAAGCTCATAAAGAAAAAACTGGCAGATTAATAACTTTGTTGTTTTTTCCCTCGATTATATTCAATATATTTTAACAAATGACATCATTAATTATGATGATTCAATAAAAAAATATTATTTAGAATAATTAATATAATATATTTTTTACATGATAAATCAAAATATTAATTATTGTAGATACTTATATTTTTAAAATTAATATATGGTTAAATGAATTTGCTCTAAAATAACAACTAAAACAGATATATTATCAGAACATAAGGATTTTATATTAGCATCGAATACTGTTCAATACTAATCGTTGTTAATTATAAACAACTCAATTTCTATGCCATGCATGGAATCACATAGAAGTACAATACTATGTCAAGGGGATTCATGACATCCACTTTAAAAGGAACAAGTGATCAGATCAGTGAAGTAATGATAATGGATGCTAGTGTGAGGAGAATTATATTGGTGTAAAATTCAACTAGGATATTGTGGAAAAGAGAGTTTATATTCTGAGTATTTCTTTTAAAACATGATGAAATATCAATAGTATGCCAATAAATATAAATGTAGAGTTTGGTTCAATTTCTTTTTCCTATGTACAAATTTCAATGGGCTTGCTTCTTCAATTTTCTCCAATGGGACCAAGAGCCGAGGGACCCAGATTCTTAGTTGATAGGGCTCATCAATGTTTCTACATATGTTTATTTCAAGTATTGCATGGCAAATGACATGGAGAATTAGCGGTCTTCCCAAGTTTATTATTATATTAACCACCCATTAAGTAATTGATAAGTATTGTTGAAAAATGGCTAGGTGGCCATTCAACGTGCCACCCTTCAATTGTTTGCATGCCCATGCCAGAAAGGGGAATACTATCCTCCATTGGCATTCAAATTTCACAGCGTGGTGCAACAAAAGCTGCCGATAAAAATGTAGCAGCTACTCGGCATGTGTGCGATGCAGGGACGAAACAAGATATTAACGTTGGCCTCTACATTGGAGAAAACTTGGCCCAGGTTGGAACAAATGAGTAGCTGCTTGCCCGTCCTTGAGGTCGTGGTTTAAACCATGAGGAGCCATAAACAAATATTACTGGGGTTAGGGGGGCATATAGACCATGCCTTGTCGCTGCAATTTTGAGGGTTTTGTATGCTATTCACAGGCTTGAGGAAAGCATGTTATCCAATCCGTGGTTGGACATATGTGTTAAATATAATGTAACCTCAACAGTCTAACTGTACACTGCTAGCTATCCTGGCTAGCTATACTATTGTTTCTTGATGTTCTTGATTTGCTTGAGCCTATTTAGCTCAGCTCTTTTCCATTTTCTCTAGTACTCTTTTTCTCATATACTCAATATACTGAATACTATTTATACTCTGCTCTTTCTCTATATTCTCTGCTTCTCATTTTATCATGGTATCAGAGCTTCAAACGTAAGCCTCTTCACATAGTCTAGAGAGCAAACCGATCCCAAGTAACAAAGAATTTAAACTGTCAACGAGAGCTCAGGATGCAAGATTCTTCACAGAGTTTGGAGAACAAAGTGCAGTCCGCCATCTACTCAAAAGATTGTTGCAGAAAGCAAACACAAGGAAGCAGAGTGCAATACGCTCAAAATATTGAGGAAACTGAGCTGCAGAAGGCAAAGAATCGTGAAATTCGTAAAATATTGAGGAAACAGAGCTGCAGAAGGAAAAGAATCGTGAAATTTGTAAAAGATTGAGGAAACTGAGCTACAGAAGACAACAGATCATGAAATTCGTAAAATATTGATGAAACAGAGTTGCAGAAGAGAAAAAATTCATAAGTTCTTGAAAGAATTCGTGAAATTCCTTCTTACAGAGAGAATTTTGCAAAGAGTGCCAAAGGACAAGCCAAAGCAGCAAAGGACAAACAGAACAGTCGTAAGATCGACCCTGCGAACATATCTGAGCAATCGATTGAGTTCAGAAAGGAAGAGGAGCGCGCAGAAAAGGTAAAAGTTTTTCAACCGTCAGATCTAGCGAAGAGGACTGATAACCATCGGATCCGAGAGAAAGTGCACGAGGCTTAGTCCTTTGGAGCGCACAGGAGAAAATCCGACTTGCGAAGTCGCAAAATCCCAAAATCTTTGGCACCGTCCATCAAGGAGGATACGTGGCGAGATCTCGACATTTCACTGACTCGCAGGGAGTAAAGGTCAGAGCACACTGCGGTGAGAATTCGCAAATCACGAAATCACGACTTGATCTGAGCTGTTGGATCGAGAAATATCGTGAGTCGTCGATCTGACACTATCGAGAAATCGAGAATCAAGATTTGGACGAGCAGAGGAGACTGGACTCCATACCATGATACACGAAATCCCAAAATCATGAAATCACTCCAACCGTTGGATTTGGAGTGATAGGTGGCGAAGATCCGAAATCCATCGGCGTTTTTGGCACTGGGAGAACAGAGGTGCAAGTCGTTCAACTTCGTGAAACGCAAAAACCCGACATCATTTGAACCGTCCATTAGAAGGGACACGTGGCAAGCGTTCAACACTTCGCTGACTCGTGACTCGAAGGAGTCAACCAACAGAGTTTCACGAACCTGCGATATGCGAAATCACGAAATAATTGCAACTGTTGATCGAGCAAAGATCTAGACCGTCGATCCAGTGCTATTGCGATTTCGGCTACTGGGAAATCAGAGGTGGGAGTTCAGTGAAATCGCGATATGCAAAAATCCAATGTGATCTGAGCCGTCAGATCAGGAGGAGCATGAACCGTTGATTTGGGAGGCTCCAAAATTTCGGCATTTCAGAGTTCAGGGTTTGGAGAACATTGTGACAAGATCTCAAAGGTCACGAAATACCGATCCACAAAATCCCAAAAAGTGGATCATGTTCATAGTGTCATGGTCGTGTGGAGGAAGGATACGAGAGGAGTTGAGGGCTCGATAAGCCCCTTTCAGAGTTTGGGAGTTGGAGAGTCAAGAGTGGCTCACACGCCAATACTCTCGAGGTCACGAAACGCGACGCACCCTTTGTGGGCTAAGCCAGTGGTCACGGGTACTGGTCACGTGGGGAAGGAGCTTGCGCTAAGTTCACATGTGGACCTATTCCACCATTGGAGGGGCTACAATCGCTATAGTTGCTACAAAACAGATCTCAGAGCCCTGAATCAGTAGATCTCGCACTTAGATAGACAAGTCTAGCCAAATAGAAGCTAAAGAAGTGTTCTACACCGCGTTTTTCGGTCTGAAGTCACTGCAAGAAATTCGAAGACCCGTTTTTCACGCAGGAATTAAATAAATGCGAAATCCTATTTTTTTGGTAATTTTTAAATTCTTCAAAGATGGCCACGTCTAGCAATTTAGGACCAACTCAAGGACCGATTCTTCTTGGAAAGAATTATGAGTTTTGGTCTCTTCGAATGAGATCCTTCTTGCAAGCATAAGAGTGCTGGGATCCAGTGGATCTTGGATATGTGGAACCAGATCCAGCATACCTTGCCGCCATGACCAACCAATAGAGAACTGCTCAGGCAACACAAAGGAATAGAGAAAACAAGGAAAATTTTGGATTCAAAATTCAGTGGATGACTCGATTTTCTCAAAAATCACAGGCGTTGTTACTTCAAAACAGGCCTAGGACATCCTTAAATCAGCTTACCAAGGAAATGACAGGGTCAAAACAGTCAAATTGCAGACCTTGAGGACGCAATTCGAGACTTTAAGAATGACAGAGTCTGAAAATGTTGATCAGTTTATGACCAGAGTCATGGGAATCGTAAACCAGATCAGATTGACTGGTGAAGCCATCTCTGATCAACGCATTGTTGAGAAAGTCCTCAGAAGTTTACCAAAGAAATTTGAAATGGTCATTAAAACAATCCTTGAATCCAAGGATCCGTCAAATTTGTCAACGGATGAATTAATGGGCTCTATGTTGACACATGAGACCAGATTGCATCTCACAGATGAGTCAATCGCCAATGCCTTCAAAACTCAATTCTCCTTCAACAGAGGAAGAGGCAAAGGTCACCAAGGAAGAGGGAGTAGTCCAAGTCACCAACACTCAAGTGGAGGTCACAGAATCAAAATTTCCAAGGTCACAGACAACAACACCAGAATCAAAATTTCCAACCTCTAAGAGGCAGAGGGAGAAGATCAAATGACAAATCAACCATACAATGCTATTACTGCAAAAAGTTTGGACACTATGAATCTAAATGCTGGAAGAAGAAAGAAGATCAACTCTCAGGTAGAGCACATGTCTCAAATCATACAGGAGAAACCTCAAAAGGTATGTTTCTCTCATGTCACAAGACTGAAGAACAACATTAAGATATCTGGTTTCTGGATAGTGGATGCAACAATCACATGATAGGTAACAAAGATTTACTATCATGCATTAATTCTTCAATTTCCTCTGATATTACCCTTGGAAATGATTCTTTAGTCAAAGTTCAAGGAAAAGGAACTATACCTATTCTTATTAAACAAAATGTAAAGAAAGACATAAACAATGTCTACCATGTTCTAGATCTGAAACATAACCTGTTAAGTGTAGGACATCTCATTGAACATGGCTATAAGGTACTTTTTGAGGGAGCATCATGCAGGATATATGATAAAACCCCCAACAGGAAATTGATTTCTGAAATCCACATGACTCGGAATAGGATGTTTCCCCTGAACCTCAGAACTACAAATCTGATCCAACCATGTGCACAAAGTGCATCCACCCCCAATGAAACTATGGTTTTCCATACAAGATTTGGACATCTACCCTTTCAGAGTCTAAGTCTTCTACAGAATCACTCCATGGTCAAAGGTCTCCCTATCTTCAAAGAGCAAAATCTCCCATGTGAGTCTTGCATAATTGGAAAACATAAGAGAACTAGTTTTCCACAGTCCTCCACTCAAGCCAAACAACATATCGAACTCATTCACACTGACCTATGTGGACCAATGCAAATAGAGTTCGTAGGTGGTACATTTTATTTTCTAACGTTTATTGATGAATTTAACAGGAAAATCTAGATCTATTTTCTGGGACACAAGTCTGAAACTTTTGCAAAATTCAAAGAATTCAAAGCAGAAGCTTAAAAACAGAGTGGCAAGTATATAAAATCTCTCAGGTCAGATGGAGGAGGAGAATACAATTCCAACGAATTTGCAAATTTCTGCAAATCACAAGGCATCATCATGCAAACTACATCCAGGTATACTCCACAACATAATGGAGTGGTTGAAAGGAAAAACAAGACAATAATGAACATGGCAAGAAGCCTACTCAAAAAGAAATGTTTGTCGAATACTTTTGAGCTGAAGCAGTAGCATTCTCAGGTTATC
The DNA here is from genome assembly GCA_009831015.1 of Picea engelmannii. NCBI lineage: Eukaryota > Viridiplantae > Streptophyta > Pinopsida > Pinales > Pinaceae > Picea > Picea engelmannii. The sequence goes on along the minus strand of ML810011.1, from coordinate 191,897 downwards.
TCTAGAATAGATCTCCAACCACCAATCTAAAGATGAAAGTTCCTCTAGAAACATGGAGCAGGACAAAGATAAATGTTGCTCATCTAAGGACATTCGGATGCATAGCATACACTCACATCCCTTCCGAATTAAGGAAGAAACTTGATGATAGAAGTGAGAAGTGCATCTTTACTAGATGCAGTGAAACATCTAAAGCTTGTAGGCTTTACAATCCATTCTCGAAGAAACTAATTCTCGGCAGAGATGTAAAATTTATGGAAAATCAACTCTGGAACAAATCTGAAAATCATCAAATGGACAGTCAAAATCCATTGCTGCCCAGTGTTGAAAACGCAGAAAATTCACGACAGCCAATACCTCAACCTGCTCTTCCAATATTGCAGGTACAAGGACAATTTTAAAATTATAAGGATCACTCAACTTCAAGCAGAGACTCATCCTCTGAACTTCAAAATCAGAGAACTCAGAGTTTGAGAGAAATCCATCAGTAGTTGGATGACATTGAACATCACAACCATTTTGCTTTAATGTCATGTCAACCTACATCTTTTAAAGAGACAGCTAAGGAGCCACATTGGGTTCAGGCCATGAACCAAGAGATTGACTCCATTGAGAAGAACAAGACATGGGATCTTGTTGAATTTCCTAGACACAAGAAAAGTATTGGTGTCAAGTGGGTTTACAAAACTAAACTAAATAAAAAAGGGTAGATTGAAAAACACAAGGCAAGACTTGTTGCCAAAGGATTCTCACAACAACCAGGTACTGATTAGGGTGAAACTTTTGCTCCAATAGCAAGATTAGAAACTGTAAGGACTCTCTTAGCCATAGCAGCTCAACTCAAATGGAAAGTATACTAGATGGATGTCAAGTCAGCTTTCCTGAATGGTTTCTTAGAAGAAGAAGTTTATGTCGATCAACCACCTAGATTTGAAGTCAAAGAGCATCCAGCCAAAGTATATCGGTTGAAGAAAGCCTTGTATGGATTAAAACAAGCTCCAAGAGATTGGTACAACAGAATTGACACTTACCTAATCAAAAGTGGTTTCAACAGAATCCAAAATGAGCCAACTCTTTACACCAAAATAGATCAACATGGTAAAATTATGATTGTATGTTTATATGTTGATGACATGATATATACTGGAAATCTTGAGTTAACCAGTTTTAAACATGCCATGCAATCTGAGTTTGAGATGACAGATCTTGGCATAATGAAATGCTTTTTGGGAATTGAGGTTGATCAATCAACCAAAGGCATTTTTGTCTGTCGACAAAAGTATGCAGCAGACATCATCAAAATATTCTGCATGGAAGAATGAAATCCAACAGAAACTCCTATACCCCTAGGCACAAAATTGAGCAAGAAAGATGAAGGCCCTATAGTGGATCCTACCCTATACAAAAGTTTAGTAGGCAGTTTGTTGTATCTTACAACAACTAGGCCTAATATTATGTATGTAGCTAGCCTTGTTTCCAGGTTTATGGAATCCCCCAAAGATTCTCACTAGAAAATGGTGAAACGAATTCTGAGATATGTTGCAGGCACTCTCGATTTTGGCTTATGGTACACTCAGTCTGATGATAATCATCTCTCTGGTTACACAGACAGTGATTTTGTAGGAAGCCTAGATGACAGGAAAAGCACCTCAGGACATGCTTTTCACTTGGGCACGAACCTGATTTCATGGGCATCAAAGAAGCAACCAATTGTATCAATATCTTCTACAGAGGCAGAGTATGTCGCTGCTACCTTAGCTTCTTGTCAGGTTGTGTGGCTGAGAATAATATTGAAAGATATGTCACATACATAAAATGAGCCAACTCCTATCTTCTGTGATAACACCTCAGCAATTTCTCTATCCAAAAATCACGTGTTTCACAAGAAAAGAAAGCATATTGACACTCGCTTTCACTTCATCTGCAAGCTCATCACTAATGGTGACATAACACTTCAATTCTATGGCTCTCGAGATCAACTCGCATATATTTTTACAAAGCCAATGGGAAAATATGTTTTTGATTCTCAGAGACAACACTTGGGCATTATCAGTGTTGATGTTTGTAACTGTTGAGTTTAAGGGGGAGTGTTAAATATAATGTAACCTCAACAGTCTTATTGTATAATGCCAACTGTCCTGGCCAGCTGTACTATCGTTTCTTGATGTTCTTGATTTGCTTGAGCCCATTTAGCTCAACTCTTTTCCCTTTTCTCTAGTATTCTTTTTCTCATATACTCAATATAATGAATACTATTTCTTCTCTTCTCTTTCTCTGTATTCTCTTCTTCTCATTTTATCAATATGGGGCTATTTGATAGTGGTGAATAACGTGAATATCCTTGAGAAGGTGCTTAAGTCTTGAGCGAGAATTGCACTGTGGCCACTTAGTGGCTGGAGGACACCGTAGAGTACCTTTATAGGCATAATGTAGGCGAAGGGTGTCGTTTTCCTAGATTGAAGGAGTCTTTAGAGGGATTGAGGGCATTAGAGAGGGATCGAGATCAAGATCAATCCTGGCTTGATGGAGGGTTGTTGGATGCAGCATTGGATAAGCTTGAAGGGGAATTCAAGAAGCTTCTTGTGGAGAAATATGTGCTTTTTCCCTTTCTGTTTTTTTCCCTCGCGTGTTTTATTCTCTCCTTTCTCAAAAATTCCTGAAAGCAATTGGATCCATAAAGTCTTTTAGCCCACACAAACACCCATTTTCTGTTTTGAGCATCTCTTTCTCTCTATTTTTCTTTTTCTTTGTATAACTGGTTTGGATGGAGAGCTCCATGGATAACTACAACCACTTGAGAAGCGAAGAATGCATACATATAATCATCAATAAGATGTACTCATTCTACTCACAACACCCATCTTTCTTGTTTCTACTTCTTTCCAAGAATTCAACAAAAAGAAAAAGAAATGTTAAAATGAAGACACATGACATAATTCAAGAACTGATTATTATTGTTTCCCATTGACTACAAAACCCAATGAATTATCTTGTGAGTTGATAATTCACTATCAAGGTGTTGTAATCGATAATAGGTTTTATGGGTTTTGAATCCTTCAACCAAGTATTTAGGGTATACTGAATAACAAATTGGGATTTAGTTTGGTTAGGGTAGCAGGACTAGTTGCCTTAACTTCGAGATCAAAATTGTTTATCTTTATGTGCAAGTTTTGAATCAGGCCTATCAGATTTCTATACATCCATAAATAAGTTTAGTTCCATGCAATAAGCCCCTTTTTGCTCGAAAATACCCAACATACGGGATGTTTAGTGATCTACCTGATTTCGTAGCCTTGTAGTTTTTCAAGTCAATTTACCTGATTGGTATGTAAACTCGGTCTTGTTAGGATTTTAGTTGAATTTTATCAAAGCTCTTTGATATTAAGAAATTATAAATGGGGTACCTGGACTATGCAAGCGTGAAGATGAGTCTGATACATGGAACGACAGTGTTGTCACACTCCTCATAAAGATTGTAGACATGCTCCTTCACTATGTCCTTTGCTCTCCGACATGACATTGAATAGTAATTTTCCTTCAGTCCCACAATTTGTTGTGCACATCAGAAGAAGAAGAAAAAGTTGAGTGAACCCAAAAGGAGGCCTGATATTGACTGTCATGCTCCTCATAGAGATTGTAGACCTGCTCCTTCACTATGTCCTTTCTCTCCGACATGACGTTGAATAATGATTTTCCTTCAGTCCCGCAATTTGTTGTGCACATAAGAAGAAGATCAAGCTGAGTGAACCCAAAAGAGCCCTGTTGGGTATGTGTTATATTCTTTGCACGAGTAGTAGTGTCTGAGCGCCTGCACCGAGCGTGCAGGGGGGTAAGAGGGGGGTGGAGCCCCCCGCGCGGGGGTTCGGGGGCAGCGCCCCTGAAAAAAAAAATTTGGGCCGACATATTTTCGCCGGTTTCGGGCCGACATATTTCCGGGACGACATATTTCCGGTACCACATGATATTAGGTGGTTTTCGGCACATGGTTTTTGTCGATGGTTTTCTATTTCCGATTAAGGAATTAGGGTTTTGGACTAATCCAGGTCATTGGGTTAAGGTTTTGGATGCCGCTGGCTCCTATATGTATATTGTATTGTAAACAATGTAACAAAAAAGTGTATCAATATAATATATGCTGGTTTTCCCGGTTTGGGTTTCCAGGTGAAAAATCTCTGTGTAATGTTTGTATTTGCCATTGCATCTTTTCTGTTCTTTTCTGAATATCAGTTTGCAGTAGATATTGTACAAGGTTAGAATTTACAAGGCCTAATCTTGCCATTGTTTCCATTGACGGAGGCTGCAAACCGATGTACTTGGCCAAATCTATATTACTCTCTACTGAACCTTTAGACAGCCGAATTGTTTTCTCAAACATGGAACAAATGAGTTTATATGGTGAAATTTGATCGGTGGGGCATTTAATGCCCAACCAGAATCTCTATCATTATGAACACTGTAGCGTAGTAAGTCGTACCATTTGATCAGTTATTGGTTATAGCAGGCTGGCTCACGTGATTGGAATTCAGTCGGTGCAATAGATTTGGATTTCATTCAACCCACCGCTATAAGGATAAAAGGACAAGCGATGTAAAGAGGATGCTCCCAAAACGATAATTCACACATAACACAAGTGGATTGACATTGTAAAAACGCAAGTGGTAGTGGCATTTGTTGATTTTTTATGGATATGTACGTGTTAGTCGTTAATAGGTTTCTGACAGACAACAAAAGGCTCTGAGGAACCTCCCCTTATAGAACGCCTTTAGATAATTATGATTAGTGTAATATAAAATATATTTTTGATAAATAAAAATTATTTTTATAAGAGTTTAAATTGTAAGAAGGTGTTTTGTTAAATATATTAATATTGATTGATCAATTTTAATTAATTAATTATAATTTGATTAATTTTAGATAAATTAATAAGGCATATTGTTTGTGTGAATGTTTCTTGCTGCAAAAATGTCTTATAAAATGAACAAGATTTACAGGGTTTGTGTTACTTTTAGAGATAGATTGCTTCATGATAATTAAAACTATCACATTTGCTAACTCGTGGTCTGTTTTTAAAATCCCCGAACAGTTAAAAAATCATCCGCATAGTTTAAAAGAAAAACCTAACTAATGTAGTAAAAACGCTCGGGCGACAGTAAATGCAGTGAAAACCAGGTAAAGTAAATAATAGTATTTGCTATAATAAAATAATTGATGGGTCATTATCAAGTTAATTTCACTAAGATTCAATCTTAGTAATGTTTAATAACTATATTTTAACATGCTACGAAAATAATACATAAAATCTTAACCTTCTAAACATATTAAATGGTGTCCATAAAAACATAAAAACTTTCTTTATAAGTAAAAAATCATTAAATCTGGCTATTTTCAATAGATATATATTATATATTGACATAAAAATTGTAATTATTTTAATTGTATATAATAATAATAATAAAAATAAAAATAAAAATATTAAGTAATAAAGTTTTTTTAGTATTTATTTAAAAGGAAAGTTTGATTAAAAACAAAAAAGTAAAGCAATAAGAAAATGTTGATTTTTATCTCGAAATACTAAATGTATAGTAGATAAGGAGATATTAAAGATATTAAACGCACAATGATTATTCATATTGTATTTTGAATTATTAATTAAAAGGTGGGATTATTGACTAGTTATAAAAGTTAATGGAACCTTATTAGTTCATGTCGTAGGCGTAGAGGGACTATAGCGATTGATAAATTGTTGACTTCATATTACTCTGTCCTTTGACCACAATTATTTCCATATTATCTATTGTTGGAACAAGGGAACTGAAAACATCGATTTTTATATAAAAAAAAGTACTATATTTGTCATGATATGATTGGGCAAGGGATTGGAGGTCTTATTGCCGGCTTCGCTATTCCCAATGTTATATATGTTGGCATATCCAAAGTATTTGATCGTATATGGTCTTTTTTGAATCATATATTTTGTTATGCATTCGTCGATGGTGGATTAATGCTAGCATTAATTCGAATGTTTAGTTTAGCATTTTATGCTAGGTAAATTTATGGCAATGTTAGATATGGTGGTATATCCGAAGTTTGGCTTTACAAAACATTCTGTGTTGTCGGAACTATTGTTACAAAAAATATAATTTTTCTTTTTGGGATACGCCAGAGTCCTGCCACATTGAATTTTTTTCTTAAATGTTTATAGTGCATTTATGACAGACTTAAATGTTTACCTAACTAGCTTGGTAGTGTTGAATGGTTATTTAACAGGCTTGTTACAAGACATTTTCTTCTGTTTTTAAAATTTTTATGCTCTAGCGGCGTTGTTGGTTTGATGGTCCATGCTTTCTTTTTGCATGCCACTGATTTCTTATTTGCATGTTGTCATTGTTCGTGCTTGCCTATTTGTGTTGTTGCAGTTTGGACGTTTGGGTTTCTGCAATCGCGATTAGAACAACATCGTTCCTGGGGGGCATGGTCGTTGCTTGCTTCTTTCTTTGTTGTATGTTGTTTATAGTTGCTTGATTTGACTTTGTAGGGTATTGGTCCTGCGCTTGCAGTTGGGACTTTTAGTGCTTCTTAGCTGGGTTCTTGTTTGGCCAGGGTTTGCAAATGTTGGGATGTTGCATCTGCGGTTGGATCTTTGGTCGCATTTTGTTTTGCACTACAGTTTGCATAGAATACTATTAAGATAAAATAACAGACTAAACAATTGCAGACGGTGTAAATTGCATTTGTTATGCGTTGAAGCAAAGTTTGTTGGCCTCAAAATATATTTGATGGTTGTCGATGCTTTTTACATGGATTCTATGTTATTATGGTTTTATAGTTATGACAATGGATTTTTCTGTGTGGGAGATATAATTGTTCTCTCCCTTTTACTTTCCTATTGTAAACTGCGTTTGACTCTAGTTTTTCGCGTTTATGTGGTCATTCTGAGCAACTGTCGTTTGGTTGCATAGTTGGCCACTTTTATGGACGTCACTTCACGAATAGGTTCTATCGGACTATGACAGGTCGTGTTCGGTGTATACTTTAGCTTTCCTGAATTAGTTTTCTTTAAAAGAATCTTGGGTAGAAGAGAATGCAATTTATGAAATTATAGGTTTCCTGGACCGTGGAGCCATCATCCCATACTTAGCCAGTTTTTTCATCGCGGGTTGACAGGGTAAGCAGCTGAAAATTGACAATCGGAGAGTTCTACAGTATACAAATTGACAATCGGTCAGTAGTGAGAGTTTCACGATCATTCTGACCGACCATAGTTGGGTTCCATACTTAGCCATTATTATGGATGCACCTTCGCGGATAGGTTGTATCGAACTATGGTGTATACATTAGCATTTCCAAATTAGTTGTCTTTAATAGTTGGGCTCCTGGACATAAAACATTGAAATTTATCAAATTATAGGTTTCCTGGACAACATAGATTAAACATAGGAAATATGTAATTTTATAGAGTAGATATATACAGCCTACACAGAGCCGTCATCCCATACTTAATTAGTTTTTGCATCGCATGTTGTCAGGGTAGGTGGCTGAAAATTGACAATCGGAGACTTCGATCATATAGAAATTGACAATTGGACTTGCATACTATTTGAATTTGAAGGCCGTCATGTCCAAAAACATTAACATTGTCGAAATAGTTTACTTTATGTGCGTTTTACAAACCCTGGGGGAAAAAATACACAAAAAAAAAATAGTGAGCATTTTTTGGATCGTGGGTTCTTGGGATGGCGGGCTCTAGGTTCAGTCCCTGTTGTTTCGTGTCCTACAAATAGCACGGAAAGTTCCGTGATATACAAAATGAAAATCGGGCTTGTGCACTAATTGAATTTCAAGAGCTCCTGCAAAACAACTATCATTATAGAATTACTTTTCTTTGCGTAGGTTTTACATACGCTCGTTAACAAAAACAGAACAATAGTAGTAACGTCTGTTACATAGGGCACCATCCCCGCTACCTTTTGTGCTTCTCAATACACATTAAATATGATTTGAAAAGTTAGAACCAAGCAGACAGGTTCGAAAAGATGGGCTTTAATAACTGGAAAGCTCAAGGACAACTCTAATTAAAATGAATAGACAACCAAATATTATCGGATCTTGTAATTTGTTTTTGCCTGCATTTTAAATTTGCGATTTTTTTTTTCCTTGTGCAGTTTTAGTTTTGTTCAAAGCTTCAGCATAGTTCACGAACATGTCGGCGACAGAGACCTTGATGTCATGTCCCTCTTTGATATTTTTCATTTAGAAATGATGGGCTTTAATAACTGGAGGACATCTCCCATTAAAATAAATAGACATGTGAATATTATGGGACATGGTAATTTATTTTTGCCTGCATTTTGAATTTGCGAAATACTTTTTATTTTATTTTTTGCTTGTGCAATTTTAGTTTTCTTAAAATCTTCGGCAAAGTTCACGAACGTGTCACCCACAGAGGCCTTAACGTCATGTCCCTCTTTAATATTGTGCATATCTTAGATGTTAGATTTCATAATCTGCTCGGATATGGGAATTTTAATACGTGATGGTAGTCACTATTGAGAGCACATATTCAAAAATATTGGCATTAATAAGTGAAAATATCGAGAAAATTTGTCATTAAAACGAATCAACACAAAATCTACGACAGAGCATCCATCCATGCTTTTAAATACGCATTGCCATTTATCTCTATGATCAAAGAGTTGCGCTTTAGGGTGCCTTCGTTCTAATGTTCCTAGTCATGCACATGTAAGACAACTTAGAGATGTGATTGACAAGAAGATGAAAGAATAAATCCTAGTTTTATGTGACGTGAGCTTTGAGTAAAAAAAAACTCTGTTATACAAAGAGAAACTCAGAGAGGACAAAAAAAAATAGAACAACTATGTTCTGGTTGGTGTTCTCCCTGTGTTCGATGCTTTGGTTCGTTGAAAATGTTGGTTGGAGATTTTTTGGTTGAACTTCTTTGTTTTATTGCTGGGAATTGTAATGGATTTTGAGGTTAGGTGAAAAATAGTTCTTCGTTTAAGTATATAGCTTCTTCCAACAACACAGATTTGGCAAGTGTATCGAGTTGTACAGATTGCACAAGTATTTGTCTACCTCGGAGGCGGGTAGCAGAAACTGTATGGGTGGATAAAATGACATATTATCACTGCAAAAGTTTCAATTTCATAGTATGATGACCTGCATGTGGGTCTGGTAGCCGACTTGACAGAAATCTATGTTCTTTGTGAAAGTTTGTTTGGTTTCCTCTGGATGTAGTTGCAGACTCTACATATTTGGCATCACCTCTGAGCATTCCATACCTTTCTGTGGGCCGCCATATCTCCATGTCTACGAAGAAAGATAAATTTTGATGCCATCTGCAACATTTGATACACTTGTCAGACCTATTCTGGTGCACTCTGCAGCATTTGATCCACTTGCCACACCTCTACTACCCGAATAAGTTATGTACCTCAACAGAGTTGTTTTTTTCATCTGGGTTGGACATTCCTTCCAATTTACTATAATAAAGAAAAGAATTTCCACATACAAATCCTCAGGCAAGCTTCTCAACCAAACAAATGATCAATATAAGAAGAATACCAGTCACTACATACTTGAATTATTTTCTGTTGCTTTAGTTGTTGTGACATAGAACGACTCCTTCCACTTTGAAATCAGCCTGAATGGCATTTGTAAGTTGTCTTGGATGTCAAGGGTCAGGAACATTGCAAGCAAAGCACCTTAAACCCAAAATTTTCGACAGCAGAGGGAAATTAATACTTGACAAAGAATGGAATGTTGAATAAACATGCATTGGAAGTAGGCCATATTTGGAAGAGAGAAGATATTCAAAAAAGTGGGATAGATGTACTTGGAAACACCGATTAAGTACAAAACTGTGAAGAAGCTTCATCAATCTACATATTTTAAATTGGTCGATGGCAGGAAAAATCGCAATCATTGTCGAAAATAGCCTCGGCTGTATTTTGTAACCCACCTTATTTGAATATAGAATAATTTCGGTTTATTTTTTAATAGTGTTTTCCAATTTCTGGTATTTGTTTTAATTGTATTTTCTACCTTCTTCCCCTGTGTGGTTAAACATGAAACACAAGGTTTTGTTTCTACTGCCCAGTACTTCAATCTAAATAAAACCTGTCCTGTTCTTTGTTTACATTTTACATGTAAGAATAATTTTTCATAGGCCATACTTATGTGGCGGCGGCCCTGTATTTAAAGAAATAAATTGGAGGACCCATGTTGCTCCCATTCTTCGGGTTCCGTGAATATAATTAATAATGAGTAACGACAAGGCGGCTGAACTGTTGACGCAATGTTCCTGTGAAGTTTGTTGGATATATTGTAGCTTCTTCTATTTGATAATATCCGTGCATATACACTAATATCAGTAGTATTGGAATAAATACAAAAAAAATTCCTCTTCGACAAATCTTAGGAAATTATGTTTGGGTTTGTGGTATTAAACAACTATGTCCATTGTTCCGTCATATACATATTCCAGCCTAAGAACTTCTGTAATCTGCAATTTATGCTTGAATTACTTAAAAGTCACACCAAATTTTGATTGAATTTAATTTAATTTAGATATTGATGTTTATGGAGAGCCGACATTTGCTGATCTCATTGCAACAAATACAAGATGAATAGATGATAAGGATTTTATGTTGTTGAGACCACAATGCAAATTCATGTTTCTTGTTGTGCTATGTACATGTTGCAGTCAAATTTTTTTAGGTTCCAGTGAAATTTGCAAGCCGAAAAGCATCTTACAGATATGGAGATCATTTGCATTTGAAAAAACCAATCCATTAATATATATTACTATGAATACTATTCAGATAAATATGAAAACTTTGTTCATTGATAGATGCTAGTATGAAAAATATTGAAATAGATATCATAACTTTGTCTTGGCCAATACTTGCCTAGTTATCTGGGCACCAGGCCCCGGGTACATGGTACCCAACACCTATGTCCCCTGTTTTGTCATATACATGTTGCAGCGAAACAACGTCAGTGATTTGTTCATTTCCATACTTGGCCAATTTTATGCCCGCCACTGTGGGGTCGGTGCTTGCGAACCCAATTGCTTATCGTTCTGCAATATACATCTTTCACTGAAAAGATCTGTGATCTACAATTTCACTGCAGGTTCCTCGTACACATTGACTTTGTTCTTAGTATCTGTTGTTGCTTTCCATCCCTAACAACTTCACATCCTTCCTGATATACATCAACAATGCTCTTACTAGTGACAAGTGGACAAAGTGGTATGAAAGATACCTCCGTCATCTGCAATTCATGCTTTAACATCTTCATCTATATCCTCGCACAATGGATCCGACGGAGCGTTGTTCCTTTCCATACTTGCTGCGGGGCCGACGCTTGCGAACCCTGATGTTCTTCTGTGAGATACTTAGTTATTTTTCCCTTCTCTTGTTCCTGTATATTATCTACAATTCCACTACCAACACCTCCGTCATTTTTCCCTTATTTTCTTCCCATGTATTATGGGACTATAAAATATGGACATGATATTCTATAAAGCATGCATGAATTCTGCATTCCATACCTAGCGAAATTTTCGATCGCGGGTTCTCGGGCGTGCAGGCGAGCTCAAAAATGGGGCTCCAATGTTCTGTAGCCTACAAATAGCACCCAAAATTCTGCGATATACAAATTGACAAGTGAATCTGTGGACTAGCTGAGTCAACATTTCACTTCTATTGTTCTGTGTCCTCCAAACAACACTCCCAGTTCCACGATATAGAAATTGACACACAGAATGCAGAAATGGCGGAGTACAGATTGTCATTGTTTACAGATGCCAATCCCTATGAAGTATCTAACAGTATCTAAAAATTTATTTAGAATACTAAATTATCAATTATTAGTGACAACTGGACACAGAGGTATGAAACAGTTGGAATTGCGGTCTTACCAATATACAAATTGACTACCGGACATCATCTGCTCTTCCGTCTTACAGATTATGCATTCAAATGTTCAGAGCAATACAATTAGAAGGTTCGGGCCTCGCTTCCTCTGCGGATACCTTCTCATCCTGTTTTGGATCCTCCTTTTGGTGGGTTCACGAAATATGTAGCTCCAGCGTTGACAGGTTGGCATATATTTCTTTCCATCTATACAATCAGACGAAAAATCCGACCGACCGTTGTTGCTTTCTATACTTGGCCAATTTTATGTCCACGGTTGCTGCGTTGGGACCAATTTCAGTTCCATCTATATCCTCCCATGGAGAATTGAACCAACAGTTGTTCCTTTTCATACCTACCGACATTTCTAATCAGGGGTTCTCGGGCGGGCGGGCTCAAAATTGGCCCTCCATTGTTGTGTGTGTTACAAATAGCACCCAAAATTCCACGATATACAAATTGAGAAGCGGATTTGCGGACTGGCTGACTCGACATTGCACTTCTATTGTTCCATGTGCCTCAAATAGTCCTTCAAGTTCCACGATATACAAATTCACACACGGAATGCAAGGCTGGCGGGGTGTAGATTGCCATTGTTTATGGATACTAATCCCTATGAAGTATTAAACAGAATATAAAATATTATTTTCAATACTAAATTACCTCTTAGTACTGACAACTGGACACAGGTGCGGGTCCGACATCATCCGCTCTTCTGTGTTACAAATTATGCATTCAAATTATTTACTATGGTCCTCCGCAATATACAAATTGACTACCGGGTTCACATATTGTATTGAAAATTTCCCTAATCTACAATTCCACCGCCAACTCCTTTCTCCTTTTTCCCTTTTCTTCTTCCCCTGTATTATGGCTCTCATTATCTCCATGTATATAATCACAACTTAGGAAATTTTATGTCCATGGTTGTTGGGTTGGCAATCTACAATTCTATCGCGTGCTCCTCGAACTTGCAAGCTTCACTGTACCATGGTTGACAAATGTGCTTCCTAATATAAATTTGCTATGCTCTTACTAATGACTCTTACAAGTGACAACTGCACACAACAATACGAAACAGTTTGCATCTAGCCACTCGCAACATAGAAATTGAATACTGGGTTCCGACATTGTCCCCTCTTCTGCGTTACAGATTGTGCATTCAAATGTTATGAATAATACAATTTGACCATCCAGACCTCTAACCCTATTTTGGATCCTCCTGTTCACGGATTCACGAAATCTCAAATTCTTAGTCAGTGTTTCAGGTTAATGCATTCGAAGTATGCTGCTTCTTCTTCCCTGATATGCATATTGCACTCAAAAATTTTGTGATTTACATTTCCTCGCGGACTCATTGGTCCTTTTTCCCTTTTCTTCTTCCCTTGTATTATCGCTTTGTGGTTATATACATAGTCACCTTTCTATAAACACAGGTTCCAGCATTGGCGAGTTGATATATCTTTATCTCCATCTATATAATCACACGACTCCTCCGACCGACCACTATTGCTCTCCATACTTAGCTAATTTTATCGCCACGGTTGGCGGGTTACGCGTATTGCAATAAAAAAGTTCCGAGACATACAATTTGACCCTGGCGCCCTCACCTTCAACAGTTGTAACTTGCAACCCTATTTTGTAGCAGTTTTTTTCCCCTTCTCACGACCTCCATACTTTCTTGCTATGCAATTAGAAACCTTTGATGCTAACAGGTCACCATGCAGGAACTGTCAACATTTTCATTAATGGGTGAAAAACTCGAGGAGATATCCCATTATTACGCATTAAACCAAGATGTGTGGGAACTTATTTTCTCCCTTTTGATTGTTCATCTCCAACACGAGTCATCGTGTTGGGCTGCTCAAGAAATCTGCAATGCTTAATCGCTCATTGCAATATCCACCATGTTCACGTTTCTATATATGCAATTAGTAGTGTTTAATGTTAACAACGCATCATGCAACAACCATCCAGATTGTCATTAATCAACGAAAGTCTTGAGGACATCTCCCATTCACATGCTTTCGACCAAAATTTGCGCAGGGTTATATTAGCCCTTCCAACCTTTCATTTCATTCATCGTCTGGAATAAATAAATGTCTTTGTAGACCTATGGCAGTGGGTCGATAGCAGTTTTGTGGCGATACAGTAAATATGTTTGCAGAAGAGGACCAAAGGTTCTAGTGGTCCAGGGCATACTTCTACTATTCATCTCATTCCGCCCAGAACGAAGTGATTTGAACCTCCATAATCGCTCATGCAGGCTGCGTCCCTGAGGTTTTTTACTGTAAGGAGGTGGTCTCTTGGTGCGTCGAAAAATATATTCCAGGCCAAATAATTATTCCACTGCACGACCATTCTCATGTTTCTTTGTCACCTCAGCTCTTCCACGAGATGTTGAAATTGTCGAAACCAACATTAACGTTCAGAGGACAAGACTGCAAGCAGTTTCTAGAAAAACATCATAACGGGTTGGACATATTAGCCGACTTCCTCGAAGACCCGACAACGGTTCCTGAAGATATCACAAGGCTCCAGGTAAGTTCCTTTAGAAATCCATTCAGGAAAATTTCTTGGATGTTTACATGAAGAATAACGGGACATGCATCCACAACAAGCATTTCCCATATAATTATTTATATTTTGTATTTCACAGTCAAGGAACAATACATTTTCGATTGGGGAAAGCTAATCTCCATTTAACTCTGTTCCCAGTTGTCAGGATTCAAAGAATCGAATAAATTTTATATGTCATCCTACTTGATTTTAGCAATTGTGTATTGTTGCCCATTTCCAAAACTTTCTATTTCCAATAAAATAAACTTGGGATTCGACCTAGTAATATTCTGGCATGATGCCCTATGGAGACACAAGGCCTCCCATTGTTTTTATGAAGTTTTTAATGGCTTTGTCTCAGTTTTCAAATATTTACTGTTAGGCAAGGGTGCTCCGCAGATGTCTGGCCATGCAAGCAAGTTTTTGAACAAGAAGGGCACACTTGAGCAAAAGGAAAATCACAGTCTCCTCATGGTATTTGGCTCTAAGGAAAATCTTGCCTTCCTTCCATGCCACATCACAGACAAGATGTTTGTTGCAGAAATAGCAAGGCAATACAACCACTGGTTGCATTTTTTCCATGACAAGAAAAAAAAACAATTCATTCCTCTGCCCTGGAAATTCGGAGACTTCGTGTGCAGAAACATCAACAAGATTGACGTGTTTGCCTCCCATTTCAAGAAATTGAACCTAACATACGCTGAAAGGCTAAAAGGGTTCGACCCCAATGGCATTTTTGGAGAACATTTAGTGGGTCTTGGTTTTAACACCTCTTTTATCCATAGACACCTGACCCAAGACAGGGACAGTGTCGACAACAATCCTGCTTCTGCCCATTGCGACGCAGAGACATTGCAAAGTGTAACTGAATTGTACAGGCAACATGGTAAAGTATCCGATGAGAAGAGTACCTAGCCCCCCGCCAGCACTCCTAAGAGCACGACACCACAGAGCGTCACTTCGACGGTCCATCCTAGTAAGAAAGCAACCCAGAATTCTTCGAATGAAGGAGGAGATAAGAACCCTCCTTGCATAAATATTGATAGTTCTCACAAATTTCCACTGACGAAGAAGAGAAAAAACGATGCAGGCCACGTGGAGGAACCCGAAATTGACAGTGGAAAACTACAAATTGAAATTGAAGTTGAGCAGATGAAAAAAATTGGGTTGTCCGCGGTGGACATATCTGACACTAAATTTTTTGACATAGATGAATCCTTGATCCAGGTGGATAGTGGTGGCCACCCACCTTTTCCGACTGGCTCAAAATAGTTTTCTGGCAATTTTGGCAATTTACTATTTTTAGCAGGTTTAACTTCCGAGGCCATTTTGAGGGCCTAAATGAAGGTTTTTTGAGATCGAGGTGCTCAATGATAGCTGAAGGCATGATTGAGCCCCCAAAATGAATCTCCGCGACGATACCTTTCCAACGAGCTATCACACGCCTAAAACGGAGATTGTATGCAAAAGTTACGACCCCGGGAAGTTGATGTACTAACTTACCCAAACGGGGCCCACATGACTTTT
>ML810011.1:164358-175779 GCA_009831015.1 Picea engelmannii | reverse complement strand
CATGACTTTTGGCGCTTCATCTCCTAGGGTTAGGTTTTTGGATGTCTATGACTTTTGGCATTCTCGTCTATTGTAAAAAGGCCTCTAGAGCCTCATTGTAATCATCTTCTGATGGATGCGAGTAGCAACCACATCTCTTCTCAGAGATAAGCTACCAGCGCCTAACTAGTTTATTTACATTCTGTCTGTAAGCATTTTTCAGTCATTTGTTATTAATGAAATGAAGTCTTATTTCTGCTGCATCTCTGTGTTTATGTGTATTTTTGTATTTCATTGTGTTCCTACATAAATCCGGATCAATCCTTCGTAATCCAGAGCGCTATTTTTGATAGCCAATCTAAAAGTATGGTCATTGAAAAGAGAGATGTAACAAATAGGAAAGGAAAATATTGAACAGAGATTGACTTTAGCCAAATGACCCCGTCCAAAATTTGCTCGTTTCACCAGGTAATCGGTGACATTCTTTGTGATTCCATTGGAGGAATGGAGACAGATTATGCCAATCTCAAACACTGCCTCAATGAATTTGAACAGACTTTCATTGCAACACCAGAATTTGCTAGTCCTTTGGAAAAAATCATGCCTTCTACCACTGTAGTGAAAATGAAAGTATCCTCTACCCTCCTTACATGCTCCAGAGCCCTTGTAGAGAACAACATCAACAAAAGAATGCAGCTAGTTACTAAATCCTGGGAAACATCGCAAAATTTAGTTTCCTTCGGAAAGAAGGCCAATGATTTGCTTGAACATTTGGAGGCGAATTTAAAAAATGAACAGTTTTTTTGTCATCAGGTGCTGAACCCTTTTGCCAACTATGCCCTGAACACATCGGAACTAAAAAGAAGACAGGAGAAACTCCCCTTCCCAAAGCTCACCAAAAAAGTAAAAGCATGCTGGCAAAACAAATTTGAGAACCTGCACCTCATTGTCAAATCATGTAAACAAGTCATATCAGAAAAGGAAAATTGATTCATAAGCCTACTTCAGATGGACTTAGCCGGAACTACCAACAAGGTTCAAGATCCAAACTTAATTCTCAAATCCTTGTCATTCACCAAAGAAGCGTTCCAAGAACAAGTTGATATTTTAAAGGGGTTGTCATTCGAAAAGTTTTACGGCATACTTGAACAACGTCTAGATGAGCATGAGTGCTGGGTATTGGACTATGCCTCACACAATGAAGAAATTGAATAGAGTCTGCATAGTATTTCAATGGATCTAAGAAAATTAGAAAATGACCTTTACGACATAGAGATCCGGGATGAAATCAACACAGCCCCCATGAAAAGCTACATTGAAGAACGGTTCCAATTCAAAATGGAAAGCCTCGTCTAGGAAGGGAAACAACCGATCAACAGGAGTCCACTGCCCATCGACAACAACAACAAAAAACATTGGCTTCATAGTAAGTATATACTGCCATCTTGTTTTGTTTATCATTCCAGTTTAAGTCTATGATGTCATCTTCTTTTCTTTATCAATCCACTTATGTCCTCTTTAAATAGAAAAATGTAACCAAAGACTCATAAGTTCAAATTTCTTCTTTTCAGGTCTTCCTCTCTACCATCGCACACTTCTTTCAACGTTCCTAATTCTTGTACTTATTTCTTTTTATGGTCCGCGGGAGCCCCAATCTTAGTCTATATGACAAACGCATTTAAATTTCCACAAACATGTAACAGACATTATTAATTTTTGTTAAATTTCAAAGAAAACTGATTCGAAAATGTCCTTATTGTATACTAAACTTTGGGTTTCCAGGAACCTTCTTGTTTGTTCCAAACAAAACTAATTCGGATATGCTACATTTCTTGTCTCCTATTGTATGCTAATTTTTGGGTCTTCAACAACGTTGATGGTTTAAATGTTGTTGTAATTTTCTGATATATGTAACAACCATTATTTATTTTATAATAAGTTTCTATACTTCGCAAGCCCGCTTCTCAATTTGTATATCGTAGAACTGTCGATGGTTTTTGTAGGACAAGGAATAACAGAGGCCCATTTTTGAAACCGCCAGCCCGACAACCCGTGATCCAAAGACTTGCTAATTATGGAATGAGCAGTCTGTCCATGCTCTATAAAGCATGTGCAAAGAAAAATAATTCGGCAATGCTATATCTTTTTTTTCCAAAAAAAAAGCCTTTGATTTAAAGCAAAGTAATTCGGTGTAACACATGTTATTACTATTCTATTATATAACATACATTATTAATTTCTGGTAAATTTCTATAGTCCGCAACTACACCTCTCATTTTGTATATCACAGAACAGTCGGTGCTATTTGTAGACCACGGAACATCAAACACCCAATTTTTAGCACGCCAGCCCGAGAACCCGCAATACAAAAACTGCCTACGTATGTAATGAGGGCTACAAATTTTGTATCTATAAAACTAAAAATCTACTTTATACAAATGCATATTTTGTATGCATAATTTATTTACTAAATATCTACTTTATACAAATACATTGTTCATATGTATAATTTATTTACTAAATATCTACTTTATACAAATACATATTTCGTATGTATAATTTATTTATTTCTGATGACTTTCTATGTCCTAGTTTTAAAAATAACCAATTCGGTAATGCTAAATTTTTTGTGTCCGACAACCATTCAAACATTGATAATTTTTTATATTTTTTCAAGAAGAACTAACTCAGGAATACTATGTTCTGCACGCAAACCACATGTATTTCAACTTTCTAGCTACCTGCCTGTACTAGGTCACATTTACTCCCATACCAACCTGGCAAGGACTACGTTGCCATGCAACACTTGTTCATATTGTATTTTGAATTATTAATTAAAAGGTGGTATTATTGAATAGTTATAAAAGTTAATGGAACCTTATAAATAGATAGATAGACTAAAAACACAAGTTAATTTGTTTCTAATATATATATAAATATGTGTTCATTTTATTATTAAACATATACATTCAAGGGTATAGAGATATACTTAGCTTGAAGTCTCTTATACAAATAGGGAAAATTATTAAAAGATGTAATGTGTTATTATTAAAATATTTTAATCTCTATGTCTTATTGTATAGAGAGTATTAAGATGTATCTAGGATATGAGAGAGATATTGTTACATTTATTATTTGAATAAAATATATATATATATATATTGGATGTGGGTTTTTAGGCTGTAGATTAGGGTTTAGCTAGAGTGCCAAGTGGGATTTTCATAAGCTATTAAGCCTACAATTGGTGGATTACTCTAAAGATGTGATAACAGAGGATGAGATATTTTTGAATCCACCTATAAAACCTAACCTCGATCAGTATTTCAATTGTGTTAGCTTGCACAGAGGTATTGAGGGTTCAAGCACTTTTTATTTAGATCCTTGTTCAGATCCATATTGAATAACCTATCCCACAGATCTTTTTGATGGGTCCTGTCAAAACTTGGGACATCTTCCATTGGATCATCAAGGCGTGGGATCACATGAGGTATTTTGCAAGGTTAGGAAGCAATTTTCCTCATCTTCTTTGATCATTGGCGATTTAATGTTACATGGTGTGCCTTCTCTCAGCCCTCTCAATTTGGAAGGTGTTGGGGGTTTGAGTCTCATTGGAAGTAATATTGATGTCAAGGAAATTCAAGGAAAAATGTATTGGTCGATGGAGGAAAAATCTGGGCGGAAGAGGAGAAAGGTAGTCAAGCCTCAAGGGGGTGAAATATATCTGGTGGTAGGTAAGGAATTGCAAGTTAGCCAAATTTCGAACATGGAAGGAAAG
This sequence comes from Picea engelmannii, assembly GCA_009831015.1. Lineage (NCBI taxonomy): Eukaryota > Viridiplantae > Streptophyta > Pinopsida > Pinales > Pinaceae > Picea > Picea engelmannii. Next base: position 172,025 of record ML810011.1, on the reverse strand, counting down.
ACGATAATGGGTCAATTCGGTGGGCATAGCCTCTCAGTGGTTTCTCTTAACCAGTGGTTGGAGGATCAGTGGGCTTCAGTTCTAGGGTATGTTCTAGTTTTCCATCTCCTGTCGTGGGGATGGATCTACTTTGTCTATCACTATAAGAAATATACCAACAAAATTTTGTCAACCCACATGTTCTGGGATAGGCATATTCTATGCACCAAGCCTTGGAACCCTTTGTTACATGCTAGGGAAGGGGCATTATTGAGCATTCCCATATGGATAAAATTTCCCAACCTCCCATTAGAGTTTTGATCGGATTCTAGGCTCAAAACCATCGAGGATTTGTTGGGGAAATTCATCTCCTTCGATACCAACTTTAAGTCTAGAAATTGTCGAATGATGGCTCATATCCTGGTGAGATAGACTTAAGACAATGTCTTTTTGAATCTTTTAAGCTTGTAGTGGGAGAGTGGACCTACACACAACTGTTGGATTTTTTAAGTGTACCCTTTCATTGTTCGTCATGTCACTAGGTTGATCATTTGTTGGCTGACTGCGATAGGAATTTTTCAAAAATGTTTCATGGTGTTCCTCTAGGGTCTACAAAATATCATTATCTCCTTTCTTTATGCAATGAACTTAGGGTTCCTATGGACCACATCCCTTCTCCTTGAATTGGTGGTGTGTTGGGCTCTAAGCAGGGTTCTAGTTATTTGCAAAATGATAAGGAGGATTTTGTTGTGGGAGATATATCCATGCCCATGAACGAGGTTAATTTTGGGATGAGGTGCAATCGTTGCTGAAAAATTGCTAGGGGAAAATTTGGATCTATCTTCCTCACAATGGAGAAAAATAGAAGCCATTTGATCTAATTGTGCATCCAAGCAGTATGAACAGGGTAAGTCTTCTCCATCCTCCTCTCCTTTTTTGGTCTCTTATACTCCTCCTCTAGGTTCTTGACCTCTAGGCGAGGAGGTAGGGATGAGGCCAAGAGTTTCTTCAAGGTTTGGTTCAGAAAATTGTTCTTTGGTTGGTATAATTAATTCTAATCCTACTTTTGATATTTAAAGGGACTCTAATTTCTTTACTTCCAATACCCAAGAGTGATTGCATGATTGTTCCTCTATCTTGATCTCAACCTCCTCTGGCCATCATCCCTACCTGTTATGTTCTCAAGTCTCGATCCATGGGTTTACCCCTTTGGGGAGTTTAATGTTTGTAGTCCCTATCCCTCTAAATTGGGTAGAAAGTCATCCTTGAAGCATGCTTAGTAAAAGGCATTTTAGGAAGTGTCCTAGTGTTAGTAGTGACTCATATCTAGTGTTCCTAGAGTAGGAGCAAGCCCCAAAATGGTTCACAATGAAGACAATGAATTTCAAAATGTGGGGCTTGTGGGAGAGGCCCAAAAAACACTCCTTAATAATATTTTTTATGCAGGACCATCCAAATATTGTCTTTATTCAAGAGACAATGGGGAAGTGTGACACTATCATTTATGAGCTTAACAAATTATTTCCAGGCAAGGTCTTCTATGGTATGGACTCTAATGGTTCATCAAGTGGTCTAATTATTGGTATTTCTTCTTCAGTGTCACTCACCAATTGTTTTTTTGTGCATCCAGGCTTGTGCACAGAGGTCGTTAGTAAAGAGATGGAACAATATTTTCTCCTTTGTAAGGTGTATGGACCATATGTCGATAGAGTGGTTTTATGGACTAAACTACTTGATCTAAAGGTTGTTCATTTGAAGGAGATCATTATTGGTAGGTATCTTAATTTGACCCTCGGTCAGGAGGAAATATTGGGATAATCTGTCTGGGAAGATAATCCGACTCAATTTGTTTTACACAAATTTGAATTTTCAGGGCTGGTTGGTGTGGAACATGTTAGGTACCAAAGACCTGAACACAAAAAAACCACAATAGATCCATGAATAGCATAGAATAAACCCACAATTTATTATTTTTGAAACCCTTAGGGTAGGGAAACACCATACAATAGATCCTATTATGGAAGGGATCCACTCCTATTCACTTACCTCTTCAAGGGGGAAACCCTCTAATGAGATACCACTCCAAATAAAATACTTCTCAACTTTCCCATTACATTTTTCATACCCCTTTATATAGTGCCACCTACCACCTAATAACATTCTAGAGGAGGAACCTTCTAATAAATCCTCTTACACTTATTGTGCTCACACAAGGACTTATTTATTAAAAGTGGCCTTCATACATAACAATACCTATCTACTATTATTCCCCTTGTGTACCCCATATTATTCCCCTAGATACACTACATTCCATTCCCCTTATGAAAGAATTGTCCTCAACACTTCTTATGAGGGAGTAAAACCATATACCAGGGTCCCATGGATAACTATGGACCATGATGTTGAAGTAGGATGGAGAACCTGGGTCCCATGCCCATCTACTCATGTGAACTTCATGCTAAAGATATTGTAACTCAATTGCTAGATGAAAATGATGCTCCCAAGATCGACATTGTTCATGTGGATCCAAATATATAGAGTCGACCAAAAATTCATCCACAAGTACTGGAGAATAAGAAAACTCAAGAAGAGTATGCATAGAATGCTCTTGTCTACTCTCCAAGAAGTGCTCTATAGAAGGTGGAGTAGAGTCCTCAAATAGAATATGGAAGTGGTTGTTATCCCAAAAATGAAAACTATCCATATACCAATCATCTCAATGGTCCTCGTAATCACACCAAACAGACATTTCTTGAGTATATTCTCCTATGAAGTAATTGTACATGGTATTCATAATATATCTCTCCTCAATATTTTTCCTTACAACTTCGAACTCTTGAAATGTTGTCTCGATGGCTTCCATCGCTCATCAAATTTCATCGAATATTGGAGAGAGAGTATCCATTGGAAAATCCATATATAGTATACTAAAATAAATCTCTTAAAATCCTCTATCCAATGCCACTAGTCTGGCAGTAATCTATGCACCCTCTCCAAAGTTATGAGCTATATAGTCTCACCGCCATCATGAAAACCCTAAAAAATGGTTGATTTTAAATCAACGATATCTTGACTTTTGGAGCTCTGATTTGGATGGTTTTTTTTTTAAAATAAGAGAATTTGACAATAGGAACTTAGATCTGAATTTTTTAAACCAAATTCAACAACAATTTCTACATAAATTAGCAAAATCGTGTGACCATCTGCAGAAAAATCCTGAAACTTTGCAGATTTTAAAATGTTGATAACTTCACTTCCCGGACTTTGTTTTGGACGATTTCTTTTTTGAAATTGGTTGTTTTTCCGATAGGAAATTAGAAACACAACCAATTTCTGAAAAATATGCATATAAATCTATAAAAAGTTTCTAGAGTGTCCTGGCCCTCTATTTGTTTCTTGAAAATATATGGAAAAAAAAAATCTCCTTTTTTCATGGCCGAAGAAAGTGCTCTAATACCACTTTTTAAGTACCAAATATATGAATTTATAAACACCACAATATATCCAATAAAAATATAGAATAACTCCCACTTTATTATTATGGAAACCCTTAAGGTAGGGCCACACCGTACAATATATCCTATTACAGAATGGATCCACCCATGTTCACTTGCCTCTTCAAGGGGGAAACCTACTAATGAGCTACAAATACAATACTTTTCAAATTTCCCATTACATTCCTTGAACACATTTATATAGTGCTACCAACCACCTAAGAACATTCTAGAGGAGGAACCTTCTAGAAGCATAAATTTCTAGTAAACCCTCTTACACTTATTGTGTTCACACTAGGCCTTATTTATTAAAAGTGGCATTCATACATAACAATACCTATCTACTATTATTACCCTTGGGTACCTCCCTAGGTAAGTTGCATACTATTCCCCTAACTAAACTACATAACCTATTTGTATAAACTTGACTTGGACAAAAAATTGTAGTGGCAATGGTGGGGTTCTCAAGTGTTTGGACAAGTTTCTAGCTCATCACTCAATTATTCAATATATTGGGATCTATAGGTCATGGGTTGGGAAGATCTAATGTTCGGATCATTTTCCTATCTTTTTGTATGTGGATGTGTCGAGTGGGATACCTGAGGAACCATTCAAATTTAATCCTTCTCGGTTCAATATTTAAGGTTTACAGTCTAAAGTTCAAGAAAATTGGCACCCTTTCCAAGGAGATGCTAGGAGTTCGACCAATCAACAATTTTCCAGCGAATTGCATGCATTAAAGGAAAATATGATATTTTGGATTGCAACTCATAGAAAGGAACATGATAAGGCTCTCATGAGTATCAAATCAAAATTGGAACTTGTTTATGAAGGTGATTGGTCAAGACAAGATGTTATGGTGGAGGTTGATAAAGGTCGATAGTTGGAATTTCAATGGAAAAACATATTGTTAGAATAGGAGAAACAATGGAGATTGAAAATTTGGGTGCTCTGGCTCACAGTTGGGGACATTAATAACAAACACTTTCAGAAGTTATGTAATTATCGAAAGAGTTTAAATTCCATATGGAATTTGTGTGATGTAGAGGGGACAAAGATATGGGGTTTTCCAAGATTAACATCACTTGGGGTTAAACACTTTCAATAATTATTGTAGGAATTGAATAAACATTTTTATCACACGATTTGTACTTGTGCAAAGCCCAATGCAAGATCCCAAAATCTTGTGTAACTATGGAAGAACCCACCATTGTCACCTAAGTAGGGACTTCCCTCATTTTAGTGATGGAAGAGGTCTACCACAAGGAAGGCTTCCTTGGTGATCTCAAGGGATCAAATAACAAGTTTAGGATCCAAACCTACTGCCCCCTATCTTGATCACTGGATGATTGGTATAGGTCAAGGAAAACAAGAGGTTTTAATATGATTTGGTACCTTCCTAGAACAATAACACTTTACAACATATATGTAACAACTTCCATGTCAAAGTATGTAATAAATACCTCTTTTAGGCACTAGAAAAGTTATATTTCTATGGTTGTTGCAAATTATATTAGTAAATGAGACTTATAACAACAAATAGAAATTTGTAACAAAAACAATAATAAATGATGAGAAACACCACAATTTACCATGAAAATTAAGCATACATACAATATAATAATATCCAATTATTAGATGTTATTTCTGATTGAGTCAATACACCAATAGATTAGTGTATGCTACAAATTAATATGATTTAGATAGTTTTAGAAAACCTTTGATAACAAAAATAAGTTATTTAGTAAGTTTGTCAATGTTATTGTTAGTGTAGTTAGTAGAAAACTTGAGAGTTTTGAGAGAGTGAGCTCATCAATCAATTCACCAATAGATTCTTCCACTCAAACTCGAGAATCATTAGAGGATGCTCATACCTAGGTTTTTTTTTTCAAATGAACCCTATATTGGTCCTATTGGAAAATGTTTAACAGGTAGCGTATGCTTGTCATTGATGGCAAGTACAATAGTGAAGATGGTAGGATAAGAAGGATAAAATCCCTTGGGGATTCGAAAGTGAAAGCTCAGGAGGAACAACGTCGAGGATAACGCGTGCAACAAAGCTCAAGATATAGGAGTTCTCAGAGGAGAAGGAAGACAAAGATCGAGAGCCGTTGGATCTCAGTCAGAAATCCTGTCAGCCGTCAGATCGAACAGGAGCAGCACAAGGTTTACCATCGAGAAAAGCCAAGGTGAAATCCCGAAAGGAAGGTTGACTCATCGGTGTTTCACATATCGGGAATCCTGTGAGCCAATGCATTGCGGCATTGAAAAGCTCAAAACCCTGACAAGTGGTAAGACTGTGGTCACGGGGATAACGGTCATATGGGACAGGAGAGCTAGTGCGTAAAGAGCGCGTCGAGATTCGAGGGATCACGAATCTTGAGGACATACATGTTTCGACATCGGAAAGTCCACAACCCCAATGAGGAGGTTTGGCTGCGGTCATATAGGGCGAGGTCAGGAGGACCACGAGCTCAGCCGGAGGGTGCACAAATCCCGGAAGCAGGAGGACCGTCCATCTCAGGGGATTATGTGGACCATTGATCCGACTCCCTATCAGAGTTTCAAGGATCGAGAGTTGGAGATGTCAAAGAATATTGACATCAAGAATCCTGAAATCGCGATGTGTGAAATCCTGACTGAACCTGAACCGTCATATCAAGATGTGATCTAGACCGTCGACCCGACTCACATCAGTAGACCACGTCAGCTAGGGACACGTGGCACAATCAGGAAAAGACAAATGTCAGACTGATTCAACATTTCAGGCACATGTAAGTCATGAATCAGAGTGACACGTGGCAGTATTAAACACGTGTCAATCCACGTGTGACGTCAGTAGATGCACACCACATCGAAGTTTCGAGGATCGCGTGTTGGAAATGTCAAAGAAACAATGCAACAGAAATCCTGATTTCGCGATATGCGAATTCACGATTTAATCGCAGTCGTTGAATAGAGATCAGATCTGGACTGTTGACATAACTCCATATCGGAGTTTCGCGGATTGGGACATCAAGAGGAATAGAAAACAATGCAACAAGAATGCCGAAATCGCGATATGCGATATGGCGATTCAATCAGAGCCATTAAATCAAGCTTGGATCTGCACCGTTAATGTAACTCCATATCGGAGTTTCGGGGATCGCGACTTGGAGAGGCAAGAACACAATGCAACAGGAATGCCGAAATGTCGAAACCCGATTTAAAGGAAATATTAATAAAGCTCATCCAACGACGTAGATTAACCTGAAGGAGATCTGAGGGCTACTGTTGCACGACACAATGAAACTGTTAGAAACCATTGATGGTTTCTACTAGAGGAGGCGAAGACACTTCGGGATGACTAACAGAGGAGGTGAAGAGTCTCTGAGAGGAATGAAGATGTTTGTGGAGGCGATTGATAGCTGATGAGCATTGAGGCCTATAACTGGAACAGAGAAGGTGAGTTCAACTGTCACAGAGAAGACGAAGAGTCTCAAACTGCCAAAGAGGCTGAGGAATCTCAATATAACATACAATGATGCTGGACACGCAGGGCGAACCACCAGAGAAGCTAAAGAGTCACGATGATTATCAGATAGAGCACTCGAGAGGTGGAGGATAATAGCACGGAGTCAACATGCAGAGGCATTGCGAACATTGCATGCACAAGGGGCACATAAGCTATATATACACGGTACAGAAAAGAGATGAGGTTGTTGTTGCTGTTGGAGGTTGCTGTGAATGTTGTTGGTGAAGGTGATTCATGTGTGAAGAAGGAGGAGAGTGCAGCAGCTGAAGAGCACAGAAGAGGAATTGTGCACTGAATGGACATGGCGCACAGAGCATAAAAAGTGGAAGAACAGACATCGTAAGTGATGTTTACAGAAAGGAAATGAGGTAGACAGAGCAACGAAATGAAGCCGAACAGTGTTGAGTCTGGTAAGCCATTGTTGAACATCATATCACTGTAATAAGTTTCAGTAGCAAAGATTTATATTTCAGGGTGGTTGGGAGGAGCTAGGGAGGACTTGTGTCCTCAGAGGTTCAAGTGGGTGCTTGAACACAAGGATTTGGTGCTTCCTTCTAGTTGGTGCTAGAGAAACCAGGGAGTTGGTGCTTCCTTCTAGTTGGTGCTAGAGAAACCAGGGAGTTGGTGCTTCCCTCTAGTGGGTGCTAGAGAAAACAGAGAGTTGGTGCTCTCAGCAAGTT
>ML810011.1:72783-85573 GCA_009831015.1 Picea engelmannii | reverse complement strand
GTCGGCAAGATTGGTAACAATGCTTTTCGTTTAGATTTGCCTCCATATATGCAGATGTATGTAGTTGTTAATGTTGAGAATTTGAAGTTGTATGAGCCTTCGTTGATTGATGATCAAGGAGAGCATGTTCAGATTCCTTCCATAGATGATTTTTTGCTAGAGTATCTAACAGAACTGTAGGAAGACACCATACTTGACAGGAGGATGCGAACTTCGAAGCAAGGAAATGTGGAGTATTTGCGAGTTGGTCTTAAAGGGATGAATCCAAGCAAGGCCAAGTGGATTGAGGTTGGAAGGGTGAGGGAACTATACCCTCATATTCACATAGACTGAGATAGTCTTTTGGAGGTCCAAAAGCTTCCCAATGGGGAGGTGTGATCAGGGGATCAAATTTTTTTCAATTTTCAAAGTGCTCGGAATGCGACAAAAACAATGCCATTGCATCCGTCTCGTATTCCTGATTCCAGCGGTATATTTACTTCGCAAATGGAGTCCATATGGAGGAGATATCGCGATCTATCCGCCAAGCCAAACAGGCAAAAAATTGGGATGCTGACTGTACCAGTCCGTACAGTGATGTGGCAGGGCTGTACCAATCGATGATGTGGCAGTACGGTGATGTGGCAGATTTTGGTTGGTCAATTTTTAGGCGATTACGATGTTGACACATGTTTGTTTTGGGTGAATAATATGAGGACACGTGGCCCAACCCGAGGGCGCCACATGTCGCTCATTCTTTGGTCATTATGTTTATATGTAAAATTGTATTGGGAGTCCATGGGGTTCGAACCCTGGACCTCCCATAGCACAAACTTTGTAAAGCCTCCGCTAACCACTACGTCACCCATTGTTCCTTGTCATATGGGTTGGCGCCTTTGTATTTAAGTTTGAAGGTTGTATTATTTGGAAAGGGGGGCGGGCCGGGGCTTAGCCCCGACCCATATTTTATACCTTACATATTAAACATATGTTATAACCATATGTTATATAACATATGCGCGCGGGTGTATTGAAGCAAAGTTTATGCATTGTATTGTGTATCAACTGTTTGCGCGCGAGTTGTAACATCAACCGTAACATGTGACCATATTAAATGTTGCACGCGGTTTGGAGCGCGAGTTGGTTATACGGTTTAGAAACCGACCTAACCATTTGCCAAAGCGCGTGGTCCTATGCGCCATGTGCCCAAGTGCCGAGGCGGTTAGGGGCTGGCGCACCCTTAATCGTCCTACGGTTTGTACCGGTGCACGGTTGCGTACAGGATTGAGTTTTTATGCTTAAATGGGCGTGTGAGACAGGTTTGCATTACAAGGGTGCGATTTGTAGAACCAGAGGCAACAAAGTTGAAGAGGGAGACTTCAAGGAGGCTAACTTCTTCATTTTTCGACCGATTGAGGTGCCGAAAGAGCCCAGACAGGGGTTTTGGGACGCTGGGAAGCCATTGGAGCAGTCAGTTTGTCATTTTGAGCATTGCAAGGCATGTTTTTGAGCACTTTGAGCAATTTAATAATAATTATCCATTGGAAGCTGGACCAGGAGATGTAGCCCAGAGAGGGGTGAACTCCTTTATCAAGTTGTTGTGTTTATGTGTTGATGTTCATTGTTTTATGCTGCTATCTATGTGTATTTTACATAAGTAATCCTTAATTATGTGTTGCAAATTGATCTGGTTGCTTTAAACACATAACATTTCACTTGCAATAATTATTCAAGTTTTTCAAGTCTTCTTCAAATTTTAGATCAATTGTACCCAGTCTTATAGTGTTGTAGAGAGGGAATTTTTCAAGGGTCCATGTGGGATATTTCTGAACGCATTGTATACCTAGATAAAGATCTTTTTTTGCGACAAGAATGTTATGAATATGGAATCTAACTGCTAGACTCCTTCGTGCACATAAGGGGACTAGGGGATGATAGGAGGATGGTATGAGAGTGGAAATGGATGAATGAGGAACGGATGGACTGAGGATGTCGACAGAGGAAGAAACTGACTTAGATGAAGAGATTGGAGTATTACATTGTGGGAAAAGGTTCAGATATAGTAAGAAGGATACTGTGGCCAAAAGAGAAGAGAAACATAGAGTGTTTGAGAAAAGATACCCCAGTGCAGTACTTCATATCACACCGTACAGAGAAAGGAAAGAAAAGGAAAAGGATCCTTAGTGCAGTCTAGCAGCAGAAGGAAGTATGTTTCAGAATGGAATCTGTGTCGAACCCATGATCTCGTCTGCATCACCAAGATATGAAGCTGAAACTAGAACTTTGTCGAGAGAAATTGTAGTTAGTGGAGGAAGTCATAAAAGTAGTCAGAATAGCGGAAGTAGCGCAACAAACCAGAGTGAGTCGGCATCATCAAAGGTAAGTACTACACTAAATACTATGGCAGGAATAGATAATACATTAAGAATGCTTGAATTCCAGGGAGTGGGGTCGGAAGACCCAGAGAAAGATTTGTTTGTATGTGATACGACATGGACTGTGAAGAATGTCGAGGATGTGGAAATGAAGATTATGTAGTTAGCCATGACATTCATAGAGCGTTGTTATGGTACGTGAATTATCAGACTACTACACGAGTAAGACAATCCAACACATTGGCAAAGATTGGATAAGCTTTATTAAAAGAATTTTAGAAGCCGAAATATGAATTGCAGTATATTACATCGCTGAAAGAAATTAAGAAAATAAAGAATGAGACAGTTTTGGATTATGATCGGAGGTTTAAAGATGTTATGGGTAGATTAACATTCCAAAATCCTGATGAAAAATAAAGAGAATGGTTTATTAAAGGTCCATTTCTGCAGATCCACTGTCCTTTAACACAAAAAAAGGTCACATCACATCCCAAATAATTATAAATTGTAATGAATATAGAAGCATCTCTGGTAGGAGATGGCGCAGGAATGGAACATGTCTAGTCACAGTTGGTTGCGCTAAGTATTCGATTGTCAGGAATAACGGAGGAAAAGGAAAATCATGAATAAGTTTGGTGTATTACATGTAAGACATAAGGCCATCGTAAATATGAATGCCCAACATTTTTGCAATGGCTACAGGAGAAACAAACCCATTAGGAGGAGGAGTAGGATATTTTGAAATATGCAAGACATGGGGACATCATCTTACCACTTGTCCATTATTGTAGAAGTACCAGAGTATGCCCGCGAAATTGTTTTGTAATTTTTTCAAATATGTAGGACATGATGAGAAATAGTGTCACACATTTGACTTAATGAGAGAGTGCACTGCGAATTCTTACATAATTCAAGATGGAAGTGCAACAATAGAAGGAGGGGTTCCACAGTATAATACTCAGAAAGTATTTAACCAGGGTGGACAAGGAGGATTCGACAGAGGTCGAGGTCGAGGTCGAGGAGGAAGAGGACCAATAGTTTTTTATAATTGCAATCAACCGAGACATTTAGCAAGGGACTGCATGAATCCTTGCATAAAATGCACATAGTACAGAGCATTGGACCATGTGACTAAACATTGTCCTCAAATGATAGTGAAATGGAAGGAAAGAGGGAACTAGAATCAGAACCAGAACCAGAATCAAAACCAAAACATATAGATGATAGTGGTCAAAGTGTGCGATGAGAAACCTAAGATAGCATCAGTTATGTGCGGAGGAACGAGAACTGGAGTGGACATGAAAAATAAAGGGAATAGAAATCATTAGACAGTAAAGAAATGAACGAATCCATTACCATTTTTCAACCCACAGAAAGAGAAAGAGACATATTATCAAGCCAGGAAGGAAATACTACGACCAAAATGGATAGCATCAACATCAAATGCACCACTAGTATATGACATGCCATTAGTATATGATCACACCATTCCATAAAGGTAATTCAAGAAGGTAAACCCTTTGAAATATTTTCTAAAGATTTTCTTAGAGTTGATGAAGGATGAAACAACATTGAATGCACTACATGGGATGATCGATAAGTGCACCCAAGACAAAGAAGTACCTACAACACAGAAAGCAGTGAACCAATTATCGCACAAGAAGAAGAAAAACAAAGAATTCAGATTGAGTGCACAGATAGGAGAGTATGACATGGATAACATCATTTTGGACTTAGGATCATATGTAAATGTTCTTCCAATAAATACGTGGGAAATGATGGAGAAACTGAAGTTAGTTTGATCAATTGTTTAGTTGAGGTTGGAAAACCAACATAAGATAGTATCGATCATGAGACTAGTAGGAGTAACTATTAACATAGATGGAATGCGCAGCGTATCCAACTTTGAGTTCGTTGAGATCGTGGATATCAGTCTTCCATATCCATCATTTCTTAGATTGGATTGGGACTTTGACAGTCATACAATTATTAACTTGAAGAAGAGATAAATGATGTTGGATGGAGGAGGCTTAAAGGTCACTGCACCATTAGACCCCACAAGAAAAGAAATTGATAACCTGTATAATATTAATGCACAAATGGATGATTATGTCAATCCTACTGCAGATTGTTTGCTTAGTTGGAGAATCATTAACTCTTGTGCATCACATTCATAGGAAGGACTTGAACATTGGCAGCACAGGTTGCACAAAGTATCGACTAGAAGATGTGTTCACATTACTCGTTTTGTGGGCTAGATTGGAACAGAGGTATGCGATGCACCAATGTTTGATGGATTAACTTATGTAATTTCCTTTGTAAAATAATTTGAGTTGTAGATACCTAGAAAAAAAATGGGACGAAACTTATAATCTCTATCTGCACTTGTATTAATATTCAAAAAGGTTTTCTCTTTTACATTAGGCTAGAAGCAGCCATGAATAGATCTAAGATATATGTATTTATCCAAAAATTGTCTCAACTAAAAGTAGTTGGACTTTCCACAATATCTACTCTAAATATAGAATACAATCTCAATGGAAAATCAAAATGCAAATATTGTTGAGTTATAGTTTGAAATGTCGATGCTTCATATGTTCCTTCATTTTCTCCCAGATGTACTCACTTTCCTCTGTTCATTGAATTGGGTACACATGTCCATCAAGGCTACCACAAATCTCGAAGGCTCAATTTTCTCGTTCAATTCAAAAGAGAACATCTTATTTTGTACTAGTGGCAGCTTCTCCTGGATCTTCATTACTTCCTGGGTTGTAATTTGATAGTGTAAATTTGGCTTCACTAACAACTCATTTATCTTGAGAAAATCGATCTAATTCATCTGTTGGATAACATATTGAATATTTTCCTTATTCTTTCTGGAGTTTTCCTGTTTCAATTCTATTTCAATCTGCCCCAATGCCTCTGAAATATCATTTTCTTCAAATTAAAACAATTTTGTATCTATAGAAGATAATGTCTCCAGAGTAGCCTCCTTTGCATATCTTGCAAGTTTATTTCTTTCTTCCATATTTGTCTCCCAAAATTTCAAATCCATTCCACCCTTTACTTGTTCATATTATGAGAAAGGGGCGAGACCATGGATATTATCTTTCTTCCTCCATATGATGAATTCCTAAAACTTGGATCTATCCACACATGCATCGTTTTCTTTGACATAAATGCTTTTTAGAGAAATATTTTTTTCCTGATAGCACTTTTGAATAGTATCCACCTTTTGATATAGATCTTGTTGGACAACTTCCAACTTCTCATTGATTTTAGATGCTTGTTCTTTGAAAGCATTGATGTCTATTGTCGTATTCTCCACTAAGGCTAATTTGGCCTGTAGTTGTTCTATCAAATTGTCCCGATGAGTGATAAAACCTTTGTTGGTCTGTGAACTCTGGTAAATCAGCTTGAGTTTATCCTGTAACTGTTTCATCTGATGCTCATAATTTACCCTGATTTTCTCTATGTCTTGATTCATTCTTCTTCTGGCAATCTGTTCTATACCGTGTATTTCATTCTGCAATTTTTCCACCAAGAGAGATTTTTGTTGCAATTGTTTGTTCAGATTGTCCACTGACCATTGATTAGCACTGGAAAAAGCCCCTAGTGAATCTGCAACTTCCTTGGAAAACTTAGGATCATCTTGACCTTTTCCATCATACACTATTCTCTGCCTTTTAGTGACTACTCCATCTTTTTGCTGAGATTCTTTCTTTACAATAGCTTTCTCTTTCTTGTTGAAAAAGAAACTTGATGGAGGCACTTATTCACGCAATATAGGAGTAAGGTCATCTACATGAACGATCTTTGAACTAGGAGTTCCAAAACTGGTCACTAATGAGGTTAATGAGGGAATATGAGAGATAATTGTTGTAGAGCTTTATGGGACTGTTGTATTTGGGGTGCCAACAGAAGTAGCTGGTGTTGAATGAGGAAACAATTGTCCCTGATTCATGAAAGCTTCAAACCGATCTAATATTTGTTGATCATTTAGACCTAGCAATGATGTTTTTATCTCTTTAAATAACCCTTTTGAACTCTTCAAAACTTCTTCAACTTTGTTTTTAGTGGAGCAACTTGGCTTAGATTCTGTGGATTTAGCTTCTTGTGAAGATGGCATGGGCCTTGACTCTCCTTATAAGATCTTAGGAAAAAAACTTTGTTTATGCTTTTGAAAGCTGAGGAAACCAGTCTGTTGGTCAAGAGGCAGAGTCTAGAATCTAATTTGAACCTCTTTATAGGATCTAGCTCCTGAAAATCTCATCATAATGAGACTCTCCATGGATGTACCTTTTCATGTTGTATTGAGCCAATTGATTCTCTACTATCTTTATGTGGATCATGTATTTTGAATTCGATGTCAATTACTTTGACATCTTCCAATGTTGCAACCTCGACTTTGGTATGACCAAAGTCTAATAATGTAAACATACCAACCTGAATGGGAAACATTGGCCATACCTTTTTCTGAGCCGCTTTCAATTCCTTGGTGATACCTCCTGCTACTGTTTGGTATGCCACTTCTCTGCACACCATCCTGTCAGGTAAAAATTTTGGAAGGGAATGAGAGGGAACGGAACAATCAAGCACTCTAATGTAGGAGAAGTTCTCCTCAATATACCAATCTACAAATGTACCTAAGTTTCCCATAATCTTCTCTGAAATTCTGGGTGGCGTGTGGCCATATATAGTTGTATGAATAGGTACCACTACGCTTGTGAAAGATTTCTTAAAAGAAATCTTTAACATTTTCTTCCCATAGTTTGGAGTGGTAGACATGTATAGGTTCTGCACTACCCGGGGTCCAACTCTAGTTCATCAGGGGGAATGGGGTCATGAAACAAATGGAATCCATGATATATGCAGACATATAAAAAGGAGAAGGTTTCCCTTTTGATTTCAATGATTGGTACTCAACAATTTCATTAGCCAGGTTATTAGACAACATTTTAACCCAATTGAAGGTATAACCCTTGACTACTTCATTCATTATAGCTACCCACTCAACTGAGAAATGCGCAGGGTTCTATTTCCCAAATAGACGGTAGAGCATCATGGTTATATATAATATATGAGCATCTAAGGACGTTGTGGAATACATACCATGTGCATCAGTTTTAAATTTATACAGATGTCCCCACCATGACTTGATTATATCATGGCCATTTCTATCGAATTGAGTGCATTCTTTTCTTTCAAAATCCAGGAGAAATGTTGCATTGTGAGTATATTTGGGTGTAGAAGAGAGTTTGTACATTACTTGTAGGTTCTTTGGTTGAAAAGAGCCGACGAAGGTCTTTTGATGGATGATAATGCTTCTGGTTTGAATGTCGATGTGCTCCAGAGCCCAACTTATCATATCATTGTAGGGTAAAATCTTGTGTCGTGTAGTAATCTTGTGCAATTCCAATTGTGCTACCAATCTAAGCTTGGTTGAGAAGGACTCGTCGTCTTCGTCGGCAGAATCATCTAGACAGTTAATCATTTCATGCTCTAAGATATCATAAACCTACTTCCATGAGTTAATGGCATCCGTAATTCGTGGAGTGGTGTCTGATAGAACGTTTGTTTTTGGATTGGAATCATCAGCTGATGCATCTTTCTTTTTCACAGCTTTACGTGGCGCCGTAATCCTTAGGGAAATAAAAATAGAATTCTTGTAACAAGAGAAGTTTGTAAGCTCTTCACTGAATGAAAAACTGCTAATTGCAAATGGTAAAATGAATTGAAATTCGAAGTGTTTTATTCATAAAGTCCATTGATCTTCGTGTAGATCTACTGACAAATAATTTATTAAAAATTTAATAAAATTTATTACCTAGCAATTCACAATCTTTATTCAAATTGTTAACTTTAGCCAATCATAAATGTCATTAATACTTTGGCGGTTCAACATTCAGAGGTTTTGGATGTGACACAATAGAAATCCTCCAAAGGCCAAATTCCCGAAGTAAACATTTCGAACCGTTACATGTATTTTGGGGCTTCAGAATTCCGAGAGTTCATTTGTTTTAAAAGTGCGGTTCGTACTTTGACGGTTCGTCATTCGCGAGTTTTGGATATAGCATGAGAGAAATCTCCTGGAGACTGAAATTGCAGAGTGATTAATTAATACTTAATCGTGATTAATTAAAGTTATTAAATGTTTTATTAACTCTTTAAAACACTTTTACTTTTTTGTAATATTCATTACTTTGACACTTTGTGAACTCAATATTTGTTTAAACTCCCGAAGGGAAATTTATTTCTCGGAGTGACGTGGTGGAGATGATGTCATTCTTGGTGACGTGTCAAAAAAGGAGTGAGACATGTCACTTGAATCGAGGGAATAATCCGACACAAATGTTAAAAATAAGTGCCATGTGTCAGCGCCAAAAAAATTAGAAGAAATGTGTCCTATGACTAATCTGTAAGTCTTTTATAAAAATTGTCACTAGGAAAAATGTTTGGGACTTCATAGATTCAGGGTTTTTGCATTTTAGATTTCTTGGAACTCGCGAAGCACGAAGCTCCGAAGTGTTCGCTAAATCTTTTTCTTTTACAATTCGGGCAACTTTGTATTTCAAAGATCACAAGAACCGTTTGATCAAATAATACAACTCATAACGAGTGTTATTGTAAGCAAGCGCTTTATTAATATATAACGACCAATGAATTTATTTTAAATTAAAAGATAATTTCCTAAGTTTTTTTTTTAAGTAAAAAATTATTTCTAACACGTAAAAACAAAAGAATAAAAGTTGAAAATTATAAGTGTTCTAACATAACCTATCAAGTTGTCGAATCCGATAAGACACTCAAGTACCAATTGATAAACTTAGATTCATTTAGAGGGACGGTACAATGGAGGCGAACCAGGCTATCTCACTCGGACTCCTTTCCACACCAGGCTCCTCCACTGAGCCTACCTAACATCGATCTCAGTACACCCTCTCTCTTGCCTTCCGGTCCTGGTCCCTTTCGCCTTCTTTTTGTTTTTTTCTCTAAAAAACCGGCTTACCCACATACTGTTGGCCACTGACTGCCTTTGCCTCCCTGCTCACACAGGGATCGATACCCCTCGACACTCTGTCACTGTCCAGGTTCTTGATATTCTACTGTTTTTCCCTGACCAGGTCCCCCACCCACTGTACCGATTCCGTGGAACACTGCGGTCCCCTGCTGCACACATGGCATACTTGCCCGGTCTCCCTTCGTTTACCAATGATGACCCCTTCTGGAATCAGGAGGGTATACTGGATCATATCGACTCTTTGGTTCAAAGCTCCTCGACTTTTCCCGCCAAAGCAGTTTCAAATTTGGTTTCCTCTGTTCCGGTGCTTTCCGAGGGTAATAGACTCCCCATTCCGCCCAGAGCGCCCACACATAACACTCCTTTGACTGATACTCTGGCCCCTAATGCTTCTCACCCGGCTCCACACAGAAACTCTCGCCCTGAGCGACATCCAACACAGTCTGCTCCCGACCCTGTGGTTCCCATAGGTCAAAAGGCCTGGAAAGCTAACAAAAAAGCCAGACGACTAGTGTTGGGCGACGGAGTGGGTTTCGAGCAGCTGTGTAAGATGTCCACCTGCTCCCTGGTCGGACGTATTTCTTATTAAAGCCTGAGTCCGCCTCCCTTGAAGGACTGGATCATTCAATACTGGTTTTCGTTACTTGATTATTGCCCGGAGTATCTACACCTCAACAAAGGTTGGCTCTGCTTCACCTGCAGATCGCCCGAAGACGCCTCGTCGATCCTCTCCACCCATTGGACCTTCGGAGGCAGCAGCTTGATGCTCAAGCGCTGGCGCATGGCGTTCAACCCTGACACTGAATTTTTCCAGTTCAGACACCTGTGGGTACTGCTCCCAGGTCTGCCACTACATTTTTGGAATGAGGAGGCCTTAATAGCGATTGGAAACAGTTTGGGGAAGTTTATCTCCCTAGATTCTACACTTTGTTCGGGATCTTCAAGACGTATGGGCAGGATTCTGGTCGAGATTGACATTTCCACAGGTCTCCCGGAAACTCTCGTCATTGAATGGCGAGGAAGGAAGACTATTCAAAATCTGGACTACCTTGGAATTCCATTCCGTTGCAATCTCTGCAGAGAGACGGGCCACCTCCGACGTTCGTGTCCTGGTAAGATAAACATTACTTCTCTGGATGAATCTGATGATTTGCTACTTAACCCCCCAGACTACATGACAGCCGACCCCTCACTAGCTTACTTAGATGTGTCGCCAGACCTCTGCTCTTCGTCCCCTCCAGATCTATCGGACCACTTGACCAACTTCGCCCATCTCTGTCCTACTTTTTTCAAAACCCTCTCGGACTCTGAAAAGCTATGTATCAACAGGTTTGAATGGTTAGATCCCTCTTTCCATCCAAAATCACCTACCCCTGAAGCCGACCCTACAATCTCTCTTGCATCTGAGGCCGACCACCCACTTCATACACACTTAGTCTCACTTGGTGTCTGTCCTTCTCCCCCACCATCAACTACTCTACTTACTCCTCCAGCCACTATTTCCCCTTCCACATTACCATCTACACAGGACGGACCCTCACCTAGCCCATCAGTACAGGTCGATATTACTCTCCTTCCAGGATATAATCAACCGGTGGAAGACGAAACCCCTCTCTTGGATGTGATACAAGCCTCCACCCCAGCCCTGTTTTCTCCAGACTCGACCACACAACTCCCCCTTTTCCGAGGCAAAGAGCCTATTATCCCCTCCACAGAAGCAGGTCCATCTACTCTCCATCAACCAGACTCTAAAACAAAATCCTTCGCTTGGTCGAGAGGTCTGGGGATCGAGCTATCTCCACTACAGACGAGGAGCGCAAGAAAAAAGAAGGATGGACTGGCTCCACTACACACAGTTTCGAGAGAAGATTCTCATGACGGAAAGGCCCTTAGAGCAATGAAGGCCATTGCACGTTCTAAGTAATGAAATTGCTCTCACTGAACATTCGAGGGATCGGAGGCACTCTCAAGGCTGCCTCCTTCCGAGTACTGCTGGATAATTCTAAGCCAGATGTTATTTTCCTACAAGAAACCCTTTCTACTGACTACTCTGCCAGAGACTTCCTTCATCGTTTCCGTCCACATTGGGTCTCTGCGGCCTTATGTTCTATTGGTAACTCAGGAGGCTTATTGGTGGCCTGGGATCCAGGGCTCTTTAATCTTATCCCCTACTTAACCTGCGGTGGCATTCTATGTTTGGGTAAATGTTTTGCAACAGATCAGGAGTTGGCTCTCTTAAATGTATATGGTCCTTGTCTAGATCGACCACTCTTTTGGACTAATCTTGCCCACAGCGGTATCCTGGCACTCCCCAACCTCATTCTGGGAGGTGATCTCAATATCACCCTCTCTATGGATGAACATTGGGGATCCAACCATTTGCCAGGATCCGGTCATAATCTATACCGTGATCTTTTTAATTCCTTTAACTTAATTGATGCCCTGCCCATTAACTTCCTTCCAACCTGGCGTAACGGGCGCAGAGGCTCGGAAGCCATTGCCAAACGGCTGGACCGATTTCTCCTTTTTGAGACTTTTTTCGATTCCACAGCCTCCCCATCTTCCGGAGTCATTCTGCCTTTCTTCTCGGACCATGCGGCCATTACCCTTTCCATCTTCCCCTCGGCCCGTCTCAAGCCCTACCCCTTTAAATTTAATTATCACTGGACCGATTCTACAGACTATACAGCATTGGTCCATTCGGTCTGGACCGACCCTTGCTTTTCGAGGGAAGTCAACCCACAATCCAGGCTGATATGGAAGCTATCTACTCTCAGATCGAAGACTAAAAGCTGGTCTCTACACAAACGAGCTGCGGAGGGGCGCGAAATGACGTTTCTGGAGACTGAGATTTCCGATCTCATTTCCAAATCTACACATTCGGCCCTTTCTCTGCACGAAGAAACCTCCCTCAGATCATTGGAGCAGAAACGAAAAGCTATATTGCTGGAGGATGAAAAATTATGGCGCCTCAGAAGTAGGGCGACTTGGCTCAATTGGGGCGACGCCAATACTAAGTATTTTCATAAGCTGGCAAATCACAATAGAAACAGAAAGCTTATTTGGTCAATCGATCATGATTCGGAGGGAGTTATCCGTGGTCAGGCTGCACTCAAATCTGCAGCGGGTTCATATTTTGAAAAAATCTACGCAGCAAACAGTGCGCCCTCAATTCCAGAACAGATCTCCACGACCAGTCTCTACACCAATTGGTTTACTGAAGCAGAGGCCGCTGATCTCTTTTCTCCGGTTTCCCTATCGGAACTCAAGTCTACCTTATCTCTACTCCAAAAAGAGAAAAGTCCGGGCCCCGATGGCTGGACGGCTGAATTCTTCAGTCATTATTTCGACCTGGTGGGTATGGATCTCCTACAGATGATTGAGGATTCGCGTATTACAGGTAAAATATCCAGCA
>ML810011.1:43781-63353 GCA_009831015.1 Picea engelmannii | reverse complement strand
GGGGGGGGCGGGGGAATTCCTTATATTCGGAGACAATCTGAGGATGCCAAGAGATGAGTACGACGTGGATACCTTTGGCGCAAGATAGTGATGATATTTTTTATTTTTTTTTGGGGATACATGAGAATTCGTAATTTGCGAGATTATCTATTTAAATTATAAGTTTAAATTTGATTGATTGTCATTATAAAAATATAGGGTAAGGTAAATATTAGAGAAAATGTATATTAAACATTGTTGAAATCAATTAGGGATAAAATGATTGTAAAACATCAAAGAAAAACATTGCAAAAATAAAAGGAGGTTGTATGTGTTAGCGACGGAAGTCACCCCTGGATTGCAGCAGGAGCAGAGCCCGACGCCCATCAGTTTATGTCACGATTTGTTTAATGGGGTGATCAAATGGAAGCTAACTCAAAACGATGTGGCTTTAAATATGAAACTAGGCCAGGCATGCATAGGCAAGTGAGGTCTTAGATAACTTTAAACAGTGAGTTGTAGTAAGGGTGAGTAGGGGGAAGACTTGTATCAGAGAGATGCGAAGGTCTGTTGTCAACATCAGGTTTCTAGTAGACTGTAGGAGAATGCATTTAAACGCGAGATCTTCTTACATTCAAAAGTCGAAAACCAGAGAATACAATAGTGCCACAATAAACCCTTTATCATAACACGACTGCAATAATTCATGTGAATCAGTCAATCATGAACTCCCTCAGTATGAGATGAAAACTAGATGGAATAAGAAAACTGTCTTTCATTAAATAAGAAATCTTACACACAGATGCATAACCAAAGAACTAGAGTGTCTATTAAAACATTACAATCGGGAGCCTCGCTCTACCATCGATGCTTACAAAATACAAAAATTGAGCCTATATACTCAGGAAAATTCGCCTAACAGAGGCGTGTCTAGTTACCCAGGGCTTGGTGTCTTTTCAGTCAAACTCATACTGAAATCCTTCTTCACGCGCCATCTTAACTGCGCATGGCTCCTGTAAGGAGGGTAGCTGAGCCATTAAGTGTCGAGCTAGCATGTGTAGACTTCTCTGTCTCTTCGAAGACTCTGGCATGGCTGCTTTGGAAAAATGGTACACAGGACCCCTTCGAGTAGACTGCTTCCCAGACCCTCCATACCTCACACTTAATGAACGAAAGGAGATTTCAACCACCCGTTCATGCCTTCATTTACTCCAAGCGAGACACAGAATTGAGAATCGGATCTGATGGCGCTTGGAGATCGCGATGATCTCCTCTGTAACTGAACTCGGTGCCTTTGGCCCCTCCTGCACAGCTCTCTTTGTCTCCCAAGTGACCATGGGCTGTGATCCTGTGCTTACTCTCAAAGGTGCTTTCGGCGCTCGCGGATATGAAGGGGTTGATCCTTGCTTCTTGAAATTGCGATTAGCAAAACGCCGAGACGTCTTAATCTGGCACCACGCATCCCTCTAGATCTGACGGTTTTGAACTCTCCCGACGATGCCGTGGGCCCAGGCCCTGGGCACTCCCGGCACCTCGCGCATCAGGGATATGAAGGAGCTGCTCTTTGTGCGTTGGAGTCGCGATGAGCGAAAAGGCAAGGAGCCTAATTGCACGCCAGGTGTCTCCTGTGGACGGATGGTCGAGATTGCTTTGTGATACTGCAGGCCCAACTTTGAGCGCCTTCGATGCTTTCGGGGTTCGGGGTTTCGAGAGATAGGACAACATGGAACCTTCACCCTTCGAACTCCCGATTGCCGAAACGCCGACGTGAGTAGATCTCGTGCCATGCGTCCTCTGGATGGATGGCTGTTATCTTTCCCTGCACACAATATGGGCGTCATCCATTGCGTTATCTTCGACGCAAATTTTCTATTCGCGATTTCCTGCCAACCGTTGATATGCTCATATGGATGGATCCAGACCGTTGACACTGTAATTTTGCCCGTTCGCTTGATTTTAAGTTCGAAAATGACTTCTTCTGTTCGCTGCGCTTGGGCACTCCTCGTGCAACCTGCAGACCTGGATATCCCGATGCCGAAGACAAGTAATGTTGCTAACATTTAGGCTCCATGGGGGTATAGAGTCATCCCTGTGATGCTCTAAGGACTCATTTTGCAGTTCCAGTGCCTTGCTGTTGGGCTATGCAGCCAGGATCAAAACATCCCGCTACTGAAAATACAGGCCGAAAAATAAAAGCAACATAATAAAGATACATGCTCAAAGGAGCTTATTTATATACAATCTTATACTAATAAAACACTTTACATGGGGCTAGGTGAAAGCAGACTTCCACCATAGTCAATCAAGTAACTTCCTGTAGAGAATCTCTTCCTTTCTGTCGATGATCACCAACAGATGGTGTAACCGTGATAGCAAAACGAATACACTCTTCAACTTCTCCTCACAGGCTGAAGTTGATATGGAATAGGGCGGCTCCAAGGCATAAAGGACATGCCACTCCATGTACTCGTAGACAGGATCATATAATGAGTGGCCAACCCTGTGAAAAGGGTAGCAGCAGGCCTGCTCTGCTCCACAGCTACTCCTACAGGGCTGAACTTCGTGAGTCTGCATAGGTGAATGAGCGGTCTCTGGGCAGGAAGTCACCTATTCCACTTGTTCTTTCTACTCTTCTTCTTGGCTCTCCCCCAGGTCCGATTCGTATTCGTCATAAATAGGGACCATGGGGTGGTTCTGCTTGCTGACAGACTCTTCAATATCTCTATAGTGATCAAATGTAGGATAAGCTTGCTGCTCATCATCACTATAATCTACATCAAAAAGGGGTTGTCCTTCATTGATATGATCCTCCTCCAGAACAGTGATCCCATCAAAATTTTTTGTTTTAGGGATAGTGGGACCTATTGGTTCTGCTTGTTCACACATAATCTTTTTATCTTTATTCCCAGGCAAAAATATATCGTGAGAAACCCCTTGAAGGAAAAGGGAAAAATCCTCCTCCACAACCATCCCTTCTTTAAAAACGGGGAGGTCTTCGTCGTCATAAGCAGGGTTGCTAGGAACATCTGCTTCAACCTGATACCCAGGTGAGCCATCTACTATAGACCACATTTGTTCCATAAACTCTCAATTTCTACAAGAGGCATGTTGATCATTATGAACATCTAAAATAACATAGGAATCTGATATGATGTCAGATGCTTCCATTCTAGGGCTAACACAATTAATATCATTCAATGCCTCTATATTTTCCTGGCAAATGATTTCCTCCACAGTAAAAGCTTCATCATGGACCTGGTCTTCAGGGCCAACAGAGGCTTCATGGAGCGAAGAAAACTCCTCACAACAATTTTCATACAAACAATCAACTGGAAAATAATCTTTACAAAATGAATTGAAAGCCGTATGAAAACCTGTTAAAGAGTGGATGCTTGCAGCGGGAAGAGACTGACACCATCCAAGAGCATCTCCCTTCAATGAATACCTGAAGAGCTTAATCTGGACATCTTCATGCATGATATTAAGTCGATGAATAACCTCATGAAAGTCTAGTAAATGCTCAGCTGGTACCTCCCAACTCTTTGCATGAAATTCATGGAGGAAATTTTCCCATATGTCTCTATCAAGGAGTGCATTAGGAAAACCAACTATCTGAGAAAAGTCACAGAAAGTAAACCTTTGAGCTAAGATTTTCTCCATATTGAACCAGTGGAGTCGCTAGTTGATCCTTGAATCATGGAGTCGCCAGGTGAAAGATTTACAGCTTTGAAAGTGCCTGGTCCTTGTTCACCATCAAAGGCCATATCTTAACGTTGTTGTTACCCCAGGAAGCTTCTTAGACTGAGAAAGCAGCTACTGAAACCTTCCCGAGAAAGCTCCTTAGGGTCAGCTTTTAGGTGTGCTAACAATAGCCATAGTTGAAACAGTGAAGTGGAAACAATGGAGTCACCACAGTGGAGTCGCCAGGTGCACAGTAGAAATCTTTAAGGGATCTGATGCCTGATGCACCTTCAGAATCAGAGGCTCATTGTCGTTCAATCCCAGGGAAAATCTTCAACTTCGTCCCCAGCAACGGTGCCAGAAATGTTAGCAACGGAAGTCACCCCTATATTACAGCAGGATCAGAGCCCGACGCCCATCAGTTTATGTCATGATTTGTTTAATGGGGTGATCGAATGGAAGCTAACTCAAAACGATGTGGCTTTAAATCTGAAACTAGGCCAGACATGCATAGGCAAGTGAGGTCTTAGATAACTTCAGACGGTGAGTTGTAGTAAGGGTGAGTAGGGGAAAGACTTGTATCAGAGAGATGCAAAGGTCTGTTGTCAACATCAGGTTTCTAGCAGACTGTAGGAGAATGCATTTAAACGCGAGATCTTCTTACATTCAAACGCAGAAAACCAGAGAATACAATAGTGCCACAATAAACCCTTTATCATAACATGACTGCAATAATTCATGTGAATCAGTCAATCATGAACTCCCTCAATATGAGATGAAAACTAGATGGAATAAGGAAATTGTCTTTCATTAAATAAGAAATCTTACACACAAATGCATAACCAAAGAACTAGAGTGTCTGTTAAAACATTACAATCAGGAGCCTCTCTCTACCATCGATGCTTACAAAATACAAAAACTGAGCCTATATACTCAGGAAAATTCGCTTAACAGAGGCGTGTCCAGTTACCCAGGGCTTGGTGTCTTTTCAGTCAAACTCGTACTGATATCCTTCTTCACACGCCATCTTAACTGCGCATGGCTCCTGTAAGGAGGGTAGCTGAGCCATTAAGTGCCGAGTTAGCGTGTGCAGACTTCTTTGTCTCTTCGAAGACTCCGGCATGGTTTATTTGGAAAAACGGTACATAGGACCCCTTCAAGTAGACTGCATGCCAGACCCTCCATACCTCACACTTAATGAATGAAAGGAGATTTCAACCACCCGTTCATGCCTTCATTTACTCCAAGCGAGACACAGGATTGAGAATCAGATCCGATGGCGCCTGGAGATCACGATGATCTCCTCTGTAACTGAACTCGGTGCCTTTGGCCCCTCCTGCACAACTCTCTTTGTCTCCCAAGTGACCACGGGCTGTGACCCCGTGCTTACTCTCAAAGGTGCTTTCGGCGCTCACAGATATGAAGGGGCTGATCCTTGCTTCTTGAAATCGCAATGAGCGAAACGTCGAGACAGCTTAATCTAGCGCCACCCGTCCCTCTAGATCTGATGGTTTTGAACTCTCCCGACGATGCCGTGGGCCTGGGCCCTGGGCACTCCCGGCACCTCGCGCATCAGGGATATGAAGGAGATGCTCTTTGTGCGTCGGAGCCACGATGAGCGAAAAGGCAAGGAGCCTAATCGCACGCCAGGTGTCTCCTGTGGACGAATGGTCAAGATTGCTTCATGATACTGGGGGCCCAACTTTGAGCGCCTTCGACGCTTTTGAGGTTCGGGTTTTCAAGAGATAGGACAACATGGAACCTTCACCCTTTGAACTCTTGATTGACAAAACGCCAACGTGAGTAGATCTCGTGCCATGCGTCCTCTGGATGGACGATTGTTATCTTTCCCTACACACAATATGGGCGTCATCCATTGTGTTATCTTCGGCACAACTTTTCTATTCGCGATTTCCCGCCAACCGTTGATATGCTCATATGGATGGATCCAGACCGTTGACACTATAATTTTTCCCGCTCGCTTGATTTTAAGTCCGAAAACAAGTAATGTTTCTAACAACATGCCTTCCAAAATGAGATTGGTTGAGGGCTCAACATGAAGAAACACCAAGTTCAATTAAAACGAATTTGTTGGACAAAATGTTTACAATTAGTTAAAACAAATTGGTTGGACCAACAAAATGTTTACAATCTATGATTCTTACACCTCCTTTGTTCATCTCTATTTACATTATCATAATTACAGTGCTTAGAGTTGTGGCAAGGAAGATAGAAGGGTTCCTTGCAGGATTTCTTCTTCTCTTTCACTCCTCAACTTTGCCTTTCTTATCCCTTTCTCTTGATTTGTCAAAATAGCCCAAATCCAACCTTGTAGGCTTTGTGCCTTAAAGGTTTCAAACTTCTTTAAAGTCTTTGGATACCGGACCAATTATCTCCTCCAACTCTCTTCCATTTAAAATCTTCTTCACACATGTTTACACTTTCTATTATTAGTCCCTAAGGGGGACTATATCAATGAGTTGTTACGTTGACTATCTATTAGTTTGGTAGTTTGATCATAAATTTATTTAATTTTCAAAGTTAAACATAGAAGAAGTGTAATAATAATTTTGGACCCGGTGGTTGTGCAGACATTAAATTATTCGACAGATCAAGTTTGATATTTGACAGAAAGCGAGGAAGCTCCACATTTAAATTTTCCTAGAAAACTCAGGTCATCCATACGTACCATATTCTGACTACAAATACAATTAAAACTTCATCGCTGACGAGTCCAATTCGTGATGAAAAGAAATTGTTGGCCAACCCTACATGTGACTGCGAAAATTTATGACTCTTTTACCACCTCTTCTCTACGCTCCTCTTTCATCCTTCACATCAGGCGAGAATTTATGGTGTAACCTATCAAGTTGTCGAATCGTCGGTGACTTGTTGTAAAGGTGGCATTGCACTGGGTTAAATTTTCATCCTACTATAAGTGATTTGACATCAACATTGGTTTAATGCTCTGGTGACTGTGACGTGATTGATAGTTAATAGGAATTCAACAAGGACCATTGTCTGGCCCCGTCTTTGGTTCAACAATCTTGATGCCCAACTTCAGCATGTTTGTGTTGTCAATCCTAATCCTGGGAGGTGGGATATGGCTAGAAAACATGGCAAGCACCGACTACGAGAAGTTTCTTGAAAAGAGGATGATGGCCATCGGGGTTTTCTTCATGGTGGTCTCCATCATTAGTCTTATAGGCATCTGCTGCAAGGTATCATAGTTGTTTTGGGTGTATCTGTTGGCCATGTTCTTTCTTATATTTATGCTTTTCTGCTTCACGATCTTTGAATTCGTGGTGTCTGACAAGGGCGTGGGGGGAGGTGGTTTTGAACTGGGGATTCTTGCTTATAGTTCTTCTCTTCTGCTTTACAATTTGTGGTGACCGACAAGAGCGTGGGGGAGGTGGTTTCGAACCGTGGATACCAACTGGCTTCAAAATCACATTGAGAATACCACCAACTGGAAAAGGATCAGGAGTTGCATTATAGAAGTCAAGGTTTGCAAAAGCCTTGCAGAGGATAACGTAAACAAAGTCGCAAATACTTTCTACCCACAAAATTTATCATTGATCCAAGTCTCGATTTTCCCCTTTCACCCGCTATTTTCATAGTTTTTCTAATGTATTTAGGTGAATTTCTTATATATGCATCCATACTTCGTATTTATCTGAATTCGCGTTTGTTGTAGATATTTTTGTTATTTCGATAGGTTTGCACCCTTTTTGTTCATTTTTCTTCTTTATTTGCACCGATTTCATTTTTATGTTGGCGCTTTTGTTTCATTTATTTAGACAAATTCGTGTTTTGTCATTCATTCAAGCGGATTTCGTATGTATTTTTAGTGGTTTTCCATATTTATGGCAGTGGATTTCATACTTCTTTTGGAATTGGCTTATTTATTTCAGGGTTTTCTTGGCTATTTAGGTGGTTTTCGTTGTCATTTATTTAGGTGGTTTTGTTACTTCATGTCATCTTTTTTTTTTTTTTTAATTTACGTAGGTGACTTTCACTATTAATTTAGGTGGTTTTTAAATACAATTAAATTGTTTTCCTTATCTCTTTAAGTGGTGTTTTTACCAATTTAGATAATAAAAACATATCTATGAAATTTTCATCTTTCAGGTCATCTATTTTACTTTACCATCTTTTTTTTTTTAATTATAGTGTGATAGTTTAAGGCATGAAGAAATGGCCATGAGAATATGCAGAGGTAAATAAGTATTAAGTCCATGTTTTGACACCTTAGTTTTGTGGCCATGAGACCTTTAACAAAGGAAATGAACTACATGCAATTGAGCACTTAATGAACTGGAAAAATTAAATAACTAACCATCAATGAACTGGAACACCTTAGTTTTGTGGTTACAAGACCTCTAACAAAGACAACAAACTTCATGTAGCTGAGCCCTGTAACAAAGGAAACGAGCCCTCAATGGAGTGGAAAAATTAAATATATTTTAAAGTTTGCAATGTAAAAAAATAAATTATTACACTCTATTTTGATTTGAGACGTGTACTCTCAAATCAAATCTTTTTATCTTACACAGATTTTGCATAGCTTTAAATTTATTTGGCATGGACTAAGTTGTTTTGCAACACTTGTCTTGGAATAGGGTTCTTTTTCGCTTAATTGATATGGTTTCTCTAAATCCTCTTCCATTTACAAACGTCTTCTCACATGTATACTCTCTTTTTATTGTTTTTTCTATTTTTTTTCTAGATTTATTATTGTGGTATAGAGTTTCTTTGGGTTTCATATGGTATTTTTAAATCATTGTAGGAATTGAATTTGGGTGGGAATTTTCAAATTTTTTTAGGAATTGAACTTAAGTGTAAGGATAACAACCATTTCTCCCAAGCACTTAAACTAAACCCAATTAATAATATTTTTTTAAATTTTAGGAAATTCAAAACTTCATGAAGTGCAAGTGTTTACAAGGAGGAAAGAAGACAACGAGTAATGCAAACTTTACTCAACCTTATAAGATCCATATCATATGAAAAATGACAATCACCTACTTTATTCATTCTTTATGTCCCTCTAATCTATATTCATGGACATCATATTGTTGAAATTTTCCAACTAATTTCGCATGCGGATCGGATTTCTTAACTCCCAATATTCTGTAGTTAGTTGAACCAAATCAAGTAAAATAGAATATGCATGCAGGCACACTAAAGTGATCAGTCTGTTGTAACTGTTTGATCGAGTTTATGATCAGTTTGTCTAATCGTCAGATATATGGTATATATCTATGTATGCCTATCTAGGAAAAAGCATAGTGTGTGGATGAGTGAGAGGATGGTTGTAACCCTGTGTTTGGTTGCTATAATTCTCCCTCAATAAGAATACCAATTATCATTTCCCCATGAATGTTTCCCTTAAAAAGGGTTTACCATGTAAATCTCTATGTTCATTATGTCATTGATTGTTGTTGTGTCTTGTTATTTTTTCATTAATCTCTATGTGTTTATGCTTCCGTTGCCCAACAAGTAGTATCAGAGCTTAGAGTTGAAGGATCTGAGAGCAAAGCAGAATGAGGATTATCGATCACATGCACAGAGGATTCAAAAGGTCGATTGGTTGATCAAAATCGAGCAGACCATAAGAAAAAGGATGAATCTATTGCAGGGAGGGGAGATATTTTCTTTCCGATCGTGGGCCAACCCTGTTAAGGGGAGCGATAAAATAGTGGTAAACTTACGGTGCATTCGAATTCCCCAAAACATCGTGCCCTACACCTTGCAAAAGGAGCAATAATGGTGGAAATATTTTTCTTCACCATCGTGGAAAGTCGTGGTGGATCATGTTATTTCATGAATTGGGAACGAGGTATAATTCTTACGGTGTGAAGGTATGAAATAATATGTTTTTTTTTCGTTATGCACATGAGGTATGAAAATATCCTTTGGTAAATTAAATGGGAGATTCTCCTTGTTTAATAAACTATTTGTTTAAAGAGGTGGACATTTATTTTTTGATATAAAAGGTACTTCACGTAGAATCGCCTTTAATAAATGAGTGGAGGATGTTGTTATAAAAGTTTTAAGAGGTGGACATATTTGTTTTTGTTAAAAAGGTTTAAAGAAATAGATATTTGTGATTTGTTTTTAAAACCTTTTAATTAAAATTTATATTTTGGGGTTTATATTGAATATAATATTATTCCTCCATTTTCAAAAGCTCGGTTTATTATAAGTTATGGTTTCGGGCAGTTTTGTGCTAATGGAAAATTTTCAGAGTTCAAAGTTTGAGGTGGAGAAATTCAATGGAAAAAATAACTTCGAGCTATGGAAGCTCAAGATGTGGGATCTGTGATCTAGGTAGATATTGGTGGCCACCCACCTATTCCAACTGGCTCCTCTTGATAGTTTTTAGTTTAGCACATTCTTCTGTACTTCTTTGTAATTGTGGGTTCTACACTTCCAAAGCTGTCTTAAGCCCTACACATCTTCCAAGTGGATATTGGTGGCCACCCACCTAATCCAACTAGCTTATTTTGGAAATTTTCATGTTAGTACATTTTTCTATACTTCCAAGGCCGTTTTGGGGCCCTAAAAATTGTTTTTTTTCTTTCCACAATCAAACTGTAGACGAAGTTAGAGTTTGATGACATAATGTGTAGTTCTTGAAAATACCTTTTCAATGGGCTATAACGTGCCTAAAATGGGGGTCGTATGCAAAAGTTATGACCCTAGGAAGTTGAGGTACCAACTTACCCATCCAGGCCCACATAACTTTTGGTGTTTCATCTCCTAGGGTTAGGTTTTTGGATGTCTATGGTTTTGGCATTCATGAGTAATGTTAAAAAGTCCTTTGGAGCTTCATTGTAATGATTTTTCTTAGATGGATGCACGTAACAACCACATCTCTTCTCAGAGATAACTACCACCATTCGAGCAAGTTGTTTCAATTCAATAGTTTTACAATTTCACCCTATTTTATTTATTCAATAGAAGTTATTGTTCGTTGGATATATGTTGGTGTTCTCTGTATCTCTGTGTTATGGTATTCAATCTATTATTCATTTCGTTTCTGTCATAAATTTGGATCAGTGGTATCAGAGCGGCCTACTCTTCATTTGTTTTTCTTTCTACATGTCCCCGACAAGATCTAGGTACAAGAAGCTGGGACTTGAACCAGTAGAGCCTTTACAAGATCGGTCATGCCAAACCCCACCATAACTCATGGGAGACGGGAAGAAAGATGATGGAGAAGGATATCATTTTTAAATGTTGCTCGAGGAAGCCCTTGCATGACAAAGGAATGAGATGAAGGACAACTTTACATAGATCCTTCGGCAGCTGACCACACAAGACGCATATTCATCAAGAGGTTAGGAAATCCCCTTCAAGACATAAGTAAATTTTGATATTCCATTATTTTCAGGACTGATAGATGTAGATGTTGCAGATAAATGGTTGAATCTGCTTGAAGGATATTTTTCGGTCCACAATTTTTTCGTTAGGGAAAATATTACTTTTGCACTCCTCAAGGTCATACCCCATGTTAAGGACTGGTGGGATACGTACTTTGAGCAAAGGGCCACAGAGGAATTTTCAATATTTGTGGTCACCCCCACCCGAGATTCCTTCAGGGATTCCATTAAAGAACAATACTACCCTGTTGGAAGCTACGAGGACAAGTACACAAGATGGACCATGCTGTGTCAAGAAAGGGATCAGATTGTACCAGATTTCACCAATATTTTCCATACTTTGTGCACCAAATTGGGTATCAGATAATATGAATGACATATGGTGCTCAAATACCGCAACTTTCTGCATAGATACATCTAAACAAAAATGGAGTTTTGGGACATCGCATCATTAGGTGCAACTTATAGACATGTTGTCAAGATTGAGTAGAAATTTAAGCAGAAGAGGTGAGAGTTTGGATCTGCAAATTCCTCACAATTGAAGCAGGGAAAAGGCGGCCTCAACCCACCAAACAAGGGACAAAGCAAATATGGTCGCTCTTAGGACAACCAATCCAAGATGCAACCCAATAAGGGTAATGAGAAGTTGAATAAGGAAACAAGAAAGTGGTGTGAGTACCATAAAATCCCTTAGAACAACAGCGAAGAATGTCGCTCCAAGTAGTCAGTAGTGGTTGAGCTAAGATATTCTGATTCAGAGGAAGATTCCAAATCTGAATCAAATCTAGAAAGTGGGAAGCGGAGCATCGATGTCGAACCCAGTGCGACTGTCACTACTACCAAAGTCCAGCCAAGCGAACCAGAAAAACTAGAGGAAGGGGGACGCCTCTTTCACTCACAGATGTGGGTAAAGGGGACTCCACTGCATTTCATTGTCGATAACGACAGTCAAAAGAACCTAATTTCAGCAGAGGTCTTTAAGAGGCCAGACTTGCCGATAACACCACACCTGCAACCCTAAGCGCTTGGTTGGCTTCACCAAGATTGAGATCTTTGTGTCAACCAACAATGTCCTCTACCCTACAACATAAATCCCTTCAAAGATGAGTTATTGTGTGATATTTATCCCCTTGAACTTTGTCATGTTCTTGTAGGCATCCATATTTTTGGAAGCAACATGTTGTGTATGAGTTTAGACCCTGCAATGTTATTATTACTTTGGGTTGTACATGATACCAAAGGTAGCATCGCTTACCGTTGTTTATTTAATCTCCGCTAAGCAATGCAATAAGGTCATTTTGCAGGCTGGGAAGTTCGTCTTCTTTGTGATCCATGCTTGCAGTAAATTGAATATCGCCACCACATCTATGACCTCTAAACAAAGCCTTTCTTTGAAGCAGAAGCAAGTGGGCGGGATCGTGGAAGAGTACAGATACATCTTATGCTCACCCACCAGGGTATCGACACATTTTCAAGTCAAGCATCCAATTTATCTAACCCCCCATGCATTGCTTCCTAATGGACCAGTCGATCATCGCTTGCTTATGGAAAATGATGAAATCAAGTGCCAGATCCAAGAGTTGCTTCAAAATGGGCACATCCGACCAAACTCCTCCCCTTGTGGAAGCCCGATTGTGTTGGTGCACAAGAAAGATGGGACCTGATGACTCTGCATTGATTACAGAGAATTAAACAAAATCACAATCAGGAACCGGTACCCAATTCCCCGAATTGATGACCTTCTTGACCAACTCAAGGGGGAAAATTTATTCAAAAATATTGACCTAAAGTCTAGCTACCACCAGGTTTCCATTGAACCAACTAATGTATGGAAGACAACTTTCAAATCTAAAGAAGGTATATTTGAATGGATGGTCATGCCCTTTGGCTTAACAAATGCCCTGAAAATTTTCATGAGATTGATGGATGATGTATTGAGACCCTTCACCAAATCTTTTGTGGTGGTATATCTATATGACATCCTCATCTTCAACATAACTTGGGAGGAGCACATGCAACATATTCAACAGGTTTTGGGCACTCTGTAGCATCAAAAGATATATGCCAACTTGGAAAAATGCTCATTTGGCATGAACATGGTCCAATAATTGGGCTACATTGTTGATGAGCATGGGGTACATGTGGATCCAGATAAGATCCAAGTCATTCGCGACTGGTCAGCCCTAACCACACTAACCAAGATTCACAGCTTATTGGGACTTTACAACTTCTACCGAAGGTTCGTATTGAGATTCTCCCATATTGCATGGGCCCTCAGCTAAGTAACCAAGGGAGGTGGAAAGGAAAATTTCACATGGGGATAGGCATAAAAAAATCATTTGATGATCTGAAGCATTGCTTGTGCTCAGCTCTAGTACTCTCCTTACCTGATCTGCAACAACTGTTCAAGATTGAGAATGATTCCTTCGACTATGTTGTAGGCGCAGTTCTAACTCAACATGGTCATCCAGTAGCATACTATAGTGAGACACTCTCAGATACTATTCAAAAATACCCCACCTATGACAAAGAAATGTATTCCATTGTGCAAGCCCGTCGTCAATGGAAACATTACATTCTAGGAAAGGAGACAATCATCCAAACTGATCACAAGCCTCTACAATTCATACAAATATAGGGGAAGTTGCAGAATGACCACCATTAAAAGTGGTCCACATACCTACAACTTTTCCATCTCAACATCAAGTATAAAACATGGAGCACAAATCTTATCGTTGAGTTACATAGTCTCCCTCCTATTGCTACACTCACCAAAGTGCTCCATTCCTGTGGGAATGAGGCATCTGAGTGGCTCAAACTTTATCAGCGTGACCCTGACTTCGCCACCACCTATCATATCTTGGGTATAGGAATGAATGTCACCAATTTTCACATCCAGCATGGACTGTTATGCCATCTGGGCCACCTCTGTGTTCCCACAAGCAAGTGTGCAAAGTTGATTTGGGAGGCTCACTATAGTCGGATGGCAGGACATTTTGGCGTGGAGAAAAATGTGGCCATTCTACAAAAACATTTGTATTGTCCAAAACTTCGACAATACGTCATCAAGTATATCAGATCTTTCACTTCCTGTGTCATTCTCAAACCAACCATCAAGAAGAAAGGCTTATACACCCCTCTTCCTACTACCGAGAGGCCTTGGGAATCCATCTCGATGGATTACATGTATGGCCTTTCATCCACCAAGCATGACAATGATTGTGTATTTGTGGTGGTTGATCGATTTTCGAAGATGACCATTATCGCAACCTGCAAGAAGAGCATCACAACAATAGATACTGCCAAGATCTTCTTCGAACGGGTGTGGGTCCATTTTGGGATACCATAGACCATCAGCTCAGATCAGGACAACAAGATCCTCAACACATTTTGGTCTAGTCTTTGGTCACTGTTGGACACCAAGATCACTAAATCCACTGCTTTCCACCCCCAAATCGATGGCCATATGGAGGTCGTCTATAGGATGATTGTGCACATACTACGCATGTACAACTATAAGCATCTGCGTACATGGGATGATAATCTTCCCTATGTTCAACACAACTACAACATGGCTCTCCATAGCTCCACTGGCCATAGCCCATTTTAGGTGGGGCTGGGATTCCAACTCTCGGGTCCCATTGATGTTGCACTACCTCTTGCAACCACACAGGAAGAATATTCCCATGTTCATTCTGAGGCTGACAAAGCCACCAGATTCATTGAGCGGATTCAGCATATCCACCAACAGGTCCATGAGGTTTTGCAGAAAGCTAATGTTAAGTACAAGCAGCGCCATGATCAACACCGAGTACCGCACCAGTTTCAGGTGGGAGACAAGGTCTGATTACATTAGTAGAAAGAACACCTTACAAGGCCCCATCGAAAGCTCCTCCCACTTCGCTATGAGATTTACAATATCACCAAAGTTGTAGGTAGCAATTTTTTTGAGCTCAACACTCCACCCTTCCTTGGCTCGCACCCAATGTTCAATGTGGACCTCCTTCGGCCATATTTTATACCATTATTGGACACCTCCGAGATCACATAATAGTTGAAACCAACATAGCTCAACCCTGACTACATGGAATAGGAATCCATTGATCAGATAGTGGACACACAGGTTAAGGTAACTCGCTAACAGAGGATCCAAATTTATCAGGTTGTCAAGGCAGGGAAGCTCCTACACCAAGGCAAGTGGCTCACTTGGGGCCAAACTCAGTAGAAGTTTCCTCACCTAATCCAAGTGGATATTGGTGGCCACCCACCAATTCCAACTGGCTCCTCTTGACAGTTTTTAATTCAACATGTTCTTCTGTACTTATTTGTAATTGTGAGTTCTACACTTTCGGGGTTGTCTAAAGCCCTACACATATTCCATGTGGATATTGGTGGTTGTAAACCTAATCCAACTAGATTATTTTGTAAGTTTTCATGTCAGTACATCTTTCTATACATTCAGAGTTGTTTTGGGGCTCTAAACAATGTTTTTTTGGATTTCCACAGTAAAATTGTAGAAATAGTCAATTTTTTATGGAATAATGTGTAGTTCTTGAAAGTACCTTTCCAATGGGCTATCACGTGCCTAAAACAGATGTTGTATGAAAAATTTATGACCCCAAGAAGTTGAGGTACCAACTTACCTATCAGGGCCCACATAACTTTTGGAATTTCATCTCCCAGGGTTAGGTTTTTGGATGTATAGGGTTTTTTCATTCATGAGTAATGTTAAAAAGGCCTCTAGAGCCTCATTGCAATGATTCTGCTCAGACGGATGTGTGTAACAACCACATATCTTCTCATAGATAACTACCACCATTCGAGGAAGTTGTTTTAGTTTTGTAGTTTTACAGTTTCAACCTATTTTATTGATTTAATAGAAGTTATTGTTCACTAGATATTTGTTGTTGTTATCTGTATCTCTGTGTTATGGTATTAAATATGTTATTCATTTCATTTCACTCATAAATCCAGATCAATATGCTCGTACAACAAGGATTGCAAAAGGCGTTGGAGGGCAACACAAAGAAACTAGAAAGCATGACATACGAGGACTGGGAAGATATGGATGCAAGAGCCCTCGATACCATTCATTTGTGTCTGGAAGATGATTTTCTGTAAATAATATCGTCAGAGAGGAGACAACAGTAGGCTTATGGAATAGATTGAAAATCCTTTACATGACAAAGTCCTTGACGAACATAATCTTCTTGAAGGGGTAGTTGTATAGTTTACGGATGAAATAAGGTACACAAATTTTTGATCATTTAAATGTTTTCAATACTCTTATTTGTAAATTATATAGTATGGAAGTGAAATACAAATACGATGACAAAGAAGTTACCCTATTGTGTTCATTACATGAATATTGGGATCATTTAGTCACATATATGTGGTTGTGGGAGATCCGTTGTCTAAGGAGATGGGGAGAAAATCCAGTCAAGAAACTCTACAGAAAGAGGGAAGAATTCGAGAGATACATCAAGATCTAAGTCAAAATGCAAGAAGGGTAATATAAAAGGTTGTTACTGTGGAAAATCAGGGTATCTAAAGAAGGATTGTTGGAAAAGAAAACAAGCCTCCAAAGAGGACTCCAGAAAGGAAGAAAAGGAAGTTAATTCAGCTACAACAAGTTCAGGTTCATGTATGGTTGACGAGGTATTATCTATTTGTAATGTTTCAGAGCATCATCAGGATTGGTTAATAGACTTTAGTGCTTATCTAGAGTCTAGTTCTTCTCATCATATGTGTCTTCATAGGAATTGGTTCTTAACTTACCAATCTATAGATAACGGTGTTTTTTTTATGAGAAATGATATTTCTTGTAAAATTATTGGGATTGGTAGTATTAGGGTTTAAATGTATGATGGTATTGTAAGAAGGCTAACAGATGTGAGGCATGTACCTGAACTTAGAAAAAAAATAATATCTTTGGGAGCTCTAGATTCTGGTGGTTATAAATGTACAATTCAAGGTGACGTCTTGAAGGTGTCCAAAGGAATATTAGTAGTCATGAAGGCTAAAAGGATGAGGAATCTTTATCAGCTAGAAGGAAGAACTAAATCAGATCAAGCAACAATAGTATCTGAAAGTGCAAGTGACTCTACTCATTTATGGCATCAATATTTGAGTCATATGAGAAAGAAAGGGCTTAAGGTACATGTAGATCATAAGTTACTTCCAAGATTAAAATCTATCAATTTGAATTTATGAAAGCATTGTATTTTTGGAAAACATTGTAAATAAAAGTTTAAAACATGAATACATATATGTAAAGGTATCCTTGATTACATTCATTCAGATGTTTAGGGACCATCCCCTATCGTTTATTTTGGAGGATCTTCATTTTTTGTAACATTTATAGATGATTACTCTAGAAGGGTGTGGATCTGTTTATTTAAAAGAAAAACTTATGTATTTAATGCATTTACACAATTTAGAGCTCTAGTTGAAAAGAGCACTCACAGGTCAATCAAGTGTTTAAGAATAGATAATGGAGGTGAGTTCACATCTTTGGAATTTGAAAACTATTGTAAGGAAGCTGGGATCGAAAGACATAAAACCATGGTCTATACTCCTCAACAAAATGGTGTTGTTGAATCCATGGATATGACTCTTTTGGAGAGAGCAAGGAGTATGCTTAGTAATGCCAAGTTACAACAGAAATTGTGGGCAGAAATAGTTCTTACAACATGCTATCTGGTAAATCGGTCACCATTAACTACAATAAACTGTAAGATTCCAGAATAGGTATGGACATGTCATTCATGTGATTATTCAAATATGAGAATATTTGGTTGTGATGCTTATGCTCTTATTTCTAAAGATCAACATTATAAGTTGGATCATAGATCAAAGAAATATCTCTTTGTTGGTTATGGTGATGGAGTTAAGGGATACATATTGTGGGATCTTACTACCCGCAAACTCATCGAGACATAGTATTTGATGAATCCTCACTCATAAAATCAGATATGGTAGAAATGAGACCAAAAAAAGTACCACAAACTCAACAAGTTCAGTTGGAGACTCAACCATCTTCAGGAAAGGAGAATGAAGACGTTAAAGAAGAAGAAGATGAAGATGCAGAAAATATCCAGGAAAATGTGAATATGCCTCAACCATCTCTAAGGATATCTACATGGGTCAAGAATCCTCCTACAAGGTATGAGGATTATGTTTCATTTGTGGCTTTGATTTATAATGATGGGGAACCTAGTTGTTATCAGGAAGAAATGAAGGTATCTAAAAGTGCTAAATGGAAAGAAGCTATGAAAGAAGAAATGAATGCCTTATAGAGGAATAAAACATGGAACCTGGTAGAACTTCCCAAGGAAAAGAATGTTTTTGGTTGCAAGTGGATTTACAAATTGATAAAGTGTGCTAATGATGAAGTTGAAAGGTATAAAGAAAGATTGGTAGCAAAAGGGTATTCACAAAAGGAAGGTATTGATTTTTATGAAATATTTTCACCAATTGTTAAACTTGTTTCAATTCGTGTTGTGTTAGCACTAATTTATTTACTTGATCTTGAATTAGAGTAGCTAGATGTTAAAACAATGTTTTTACATTGAGATTTGTATGAGGAAATATATATGGAACAACGAGAAGGGTTTGTTCAAGATTGCAATAAAATGTTTGTTTGCAAACTCAAGTAGTCATTGTATGGAAAGAGGCAATCTCCCAATCAATGGTACAAGAAGTTATTCCTTCACGGAGAACCAAAATTTTACAAGAAAAGAATATGATCATTGTGTTTACTTTAAAAGGTTGGAAAATGACATATTCATTATTTTGGTGTTATATGTTGATGAAATGATTGTAGCAAGCAAAAGCATGGTTGAAATCAACAGGTTAAAGACTAAGTTGGCTAAGACATTTGATATGAAGGATCTAGGAGCAACAAAACAAATCTTGGGCATGGAGATACACAAAGACATGAAAAATGGTAAGATGTGGGTATCACAACATAAGTACATGGAGAAAATACTTACAAGATTCGGTATGAATAATGTGAAATCAGTAAAAATCTGTAGTGTCCCCAAGGCCGAGCCCCGTTGCAAATCATGATATATGAAAAGAATTGTAAACATGTTCTATAGGCTGGTGAGCCAAGTTTTGTATAAGCTGGTAGGCTTATGTGTTTGTTAGGCCAGGGAGCCTAAGTGTTGAAGGCCAGGAGCCTGTTGATGTACTTGTATGTATGTAGAAAGATTAATAAAATATAAACACCGCAAGGTGCAGACCGACCACGATGAATGAGTGAAGGGGGACTGAGCGTCCACAAAGTGGGCAAGGGATTAGGGGCTGGAAGGTGGGAAAAGGGGATAAGTGTTGAGCCTAGGGGATAAGCCTAGGGGGCTTAAGCCTGGGTATAATATTTTAATGTTAATTCCCAAAAGACATGTGTATTTTATTTTATCCTAAGTTCCTAGCAGGGGAAAAACGTGCAAAAGGATGCATGTTAGGGGAACGCATGCATTTCCCAGGGTGACAAGTGTCAACCCTAGTGCATGCAAATATA
>ML810011.1:21056-43762 GCA_009831015.1 Picea engelmannii | reverse complement strand
GGACCTATGCAAGAATACTTCGTACAATCCCAAAACTGAAATCGAAACCATGAGACTATCCCGTGATTGTTGAACCTATTGGGGAAGCGCGTTGTTGTTTTCCCAATGTTGTTTTCCCAATTGGCTGTTGCAGCCACGCAGTGCTGGACTGCGCGTGGCGTACTGGCCAGAGTAAGCTTGGGTTGAACTTGTGTATGTCCTCTCTTCTGGTGAGGGAGGTGACTGTGGTTGGAAGAAGCAGGTTGTCAGGCCTGTGAGCAACCCTTTCTAGGTGAAAGAGTTTGTTGGGAAGTGGTTTCTTCCAGAGAGTGTCCAGCACCAGCTTCAAACTCTGAGACTTTCTGATACAGCCTATTGCCGAGACCCAGAGAGGGAGGTTAGCACCGATGGACTGTGCGTGTGAAGGTGTATACTCCCGGGCGGAACAAGCATGTGGGGAATGAGAGTCTGGCAGTAGTGGGCATAAGATGGCATCTTTGGGAAGAATCCTTCTAGATATTCCTGTGTTGTTTTCCCTGTAACCTCAGCCTAGCCTAGGATTCCTTGCCTTGGGGTGGAGCTCAGTCCCAGCTCAGGGGTGATCCACTGTTGAGATGATGAGTAGTGTGGTCTAAGGCTGGGAGGTTCGTGGAAGGCCTGCACTTGGTTGGTGGATTTCACCACGGTTACAAGATAAGTATTTAACTATGTTCTTATCACATTTTGTATGACTGAGCTACATAAATTATCATGTTTTCCGCTGTGCATATGAATTACTATTAAATGCTATGGATTGTTAATGGTAGC
Organism: Picea engelmannii; assembly: GCA_009831015.1. NCBI lineage: Eukaryota > Viridiplantae > Streptophyta > Pinopsida > Pinales > Pinaceae > Picea > Picea engelmannii. The sequence goes on along the minus strand of ML810011.1, from coordinate 42,976 downwards.
AGAAAAAGTATATGTTTTTACTCTGCATAAAATGTATTTCATTACTTGAATGCATGTGATTATATAATGCATGTATGAATTATAGTGAAGGGGGTCTACAGATTGTTACATAGTGCGTTAAGCTCTAGGTAAGCAAAAAGGTACACTACAAATTGGTATAAGAGCTAAGGTTTCGACACTGAGCCTAGATGGGCCAGTGGAGCGGTCTTTGGATCGAGAATGTGAAGAGAAATTAGGTCTGGAGTGGCCAATTTCGGACCTTGGTTTGTTCCAGGGTGTCAAGTAGTTGCTTGACTGCGCTTACGAGCCCAGGAGGGTTAGCGGTACAGTGAAACTGCAGCCGGTGTGGTCTATGGCCATGGGGAGACAGGTCTCTACACCAATGGTGTTAGAACCTTAGGATCCGTTCGGGAGGGAAGGTGAGCCCTCGTGACCATTGGATTTGGAAGAATGTGTGTAGGAATTAAAATTCCTTTTGAAATACATAGGGAATGTGGAAATCGCGATAGGCGAAATTCCAAGTTGGTTAGGAACTGTCTGAGCTCTCAGATTCGGCTGGAAAACCCGTTAGTTGTAGGATCATTCAGGAGGTGTCCGAAGGTTAAACCTCAGAGATGAGGGGAGAAAGCTCCAAAATAGATCTGGATTGTCCGAAAAATGGAAGGCACGTGTCGCGTGGTCATCCAAATCGGGATTGTGGTCATCGGAGTTCAGGTAAGTGAAGGTTTGTGGTTTTGTAAAGTAGCTAAACTCGAGGGTTGACCTAAACCGTCCATCATTTAGGACGCGTGTCAGAAATCGGCGTATCGGAGATCCTGAGGACAGGATAGTCTTGCAACTTGAAATCATGAAACGCGATATCCCAACAGGCTAAGGAAATAGCGTGGGGGCCACGGTGGAGTTGGTGACGTGGACAAGTGGCAGCCATCGGAGTCATCGGGAAAAATCCCGACAAGGGAGCCGTCTATCGATATTTGGGTCATCGGGATATCGGGGATCCTGGTGACAAGGTGTTTATGCACTTTGGATTCGTGAAGTCCGAAACCCCGACGAGAGGTTTGACTATGGTCATAAGGTAGAGGTCACATGGACTAGGAGCTAAGCCAGGAGGGCTAACGTGTGAAGAACGCGTCGGGAATTGGAGAATCGCGAATCCTGAGGACATGTGCATTTGGACCTTGGGAAGTCCGAAACCCCGATAAGAGGTATGACTGTGGTCATATCAAGGGAGGTTGTGTGAACCACGAGTCTAGCCTGGAGAGTTAAGCGGGATTTCTCCAGTACCGAGACTCCGAAAACCCGAAACCTGAAATCCCGAAGTGTCGCAAACGAAAGCTCCAAAAACACGAAAATTGCAGAGCCAAAAGAGAAGCTCAGAAAACTCAATTGGAATCGAAATGTCTTTTGTTCTTGTTGGTATTAGTTATAAATATTGTGGATTGTTCATGAAGGTTTAATGGACTGACAAACTTCGAATTGAATTGCACAGTGCGTGTGCAGAGTTCAACGAAGGTCGGGATTCCATTTAACCAACGTCGAGTATGGAGTGGGGAAGAGTGCAGATTACCCCTAAAAAAGAAGACGAACGGAAAGGAAAGGATGTTAACCTGGGAGTCGAAGGATCGAACTCCAATGAGCATGGAAAAGAAAAGGATAAGGAAGAACACATAATGAAAATCCTTGAAGGATTGCAAAGAGAGGCCAAATCTCGCAGAGATGATAGCCGAAAGCTCATGAAAGTCAGGGACCGGCAGGGTGCATTAAACTTAAAATTTTTAAAGAGTCTGGAAAGAATAGAGAAGAAACTCGAGAAAGGAAGAGACTCAAGTATGACGGGGAGTCGCAGAACCCATGGGAGAAGAAGTAGGTCACACAGTGGTAGCCGACATATTAGTCACTCCCAAAGACGTTCTGACAGTAAGACACACAGTAGTTCAAGCCCGTCCCCTACCAGAAAACATCGGAAACTGGAAGGGAGGAATTGAAAGGAGAGATGAACAAGATTAAACCTCCAACATTCAATGGAGAACATAAGAAGGAGGAAGATGCCGAGACATGGTTACTTGGCATGAAGAACTACTTCCAATTGCAGAATTATTCTACCCATGCAGAAGGAATAATTGCAATGTATCAACTGAAAGGAAAAGCATCCATGTGGTGGGATCAGTTTGTGCAGGTGCAGCACATCAGAGAGAAAGAGGTCACTTGGAAGGAATTTAAGAAGTATTTCGAGAAGAAATACCTGACTAAAATATACTATGACAGAAAGATGAAGGAGTTCTTCGAACTCAAGTTGGGCAGTATGACCATCGATGAGTATGAACGAAGTTTTCTGGAACTATTGAAGTATGTTCCATTTATTAAAGACAAGGCTGTCAAAATTCAGAGGTATCTGAGTGGACTGTCGTCTTCCATTGGTGATAAGATTCAATACAATGATCCTAAGACCATGGAAGAAACCATAAGAAGGGAGAAATGCCTATATGAACAACAAAGAGAAAAGCCTACCTTTCGGAAGGCTTGGGATGACCAGAAGAGGTTTAATAAAGAACAGAGGCAGAAGGGAGACAAGCCATCATTTTTGAAAAACAGTCTTTAGGGACAACCCTCGTTTAGAGAGCCGAGAATGATTAAAGAGAGACCGCAAAGACAGAGACAGGCGCCCATTCAGTGTTGGGGCTGTCAAGGAAACCACAAGTACAAAGATTGTCCCCATAAAAATGGTAAGGCGAGAACTGTACATACTATTCAGCAAGCTAAAACAGTGGAGGATATGGGCAGTCGAATGTCAAGGATCTACGCAGCCCTGGACAACAAGCAAGCAGAATTTCAATCGCACATGATTGAAGTGGAAGGTACGATTAACAACCGACCCCTTGTTATTTTGATTGATTCAAGGGCTAGCCATAGTTATGTAGATCCTAGAGTGGTGGAAAGTTTTCATCTAACGAAGAGAAAACATGAGAATTCTTGGTTAGTGCAGTTAGCCACAGGGACCAAGAGGAAGGTCACTGAATTGGTTAAGTCCTGTTCAGTGGACATGAAAGGAATGAGCACTAAGGCTGAATTGAACATTCTGCCTTTAGGTTCATATGATTGCTTAATTGGGATGGACTAGTTGGACCGGCACCATGCCCTTCTGGATTGTCGTAACAAGAGGTTCACATGTCTGGACGAAGAGGGAAATCAGGTAACAATCCAAGGAATTCCCAGAGCCGTGGCTGTTAGAGAAATCTCAGCCATGTAGTTGAAGAAATGTTACCATAAAGGGTTTCAATTATTTGCAGCCCAGGTGGAAGAAGTATTCCAAGATGTGGTCTCGACTCTGGAAGACCACGGGGTTCTCAAAGAGTTTGAGGATGTGTTTCAGGAGGTGCCTAGACTACCTCTGAAGAGGGAGATCGATTTTTCTATAAATCTGATGCCTGGAGCAGCTCCAATTTCAAAGGCTCCTTATAGAATGAGCACACCAGAGCTGAAAGAGTTGCAACTGCAGCTTGAAGAGCTACTAAAGAAAGGTTACATTCATCCCAGTGTGTCACCATGGGTAGCCCCAGTCCTATTTGTGAAGAAGAAAGATGGGATGTTGAGGTTGTGCATTGACTTTCGGCAGTTGAATAAGGTCACTGTCAAGAACAAGTATCCTCTACCGAGGATTGATGATCTTTTCGATCAGTTGAAGGATGCGAAAATATTTTCGAAAATAGATCTCTGATCTGGATATCACCAAGTGAGAATAAGGGATGAGGACATCAGCAATACCTCCTTCAGAACAAGGTATGGTCATTATGAGTTTACAGTGGTGTCGTTTGGATTGTCCAACGCGCCTGCTGTCTTTATGTGCTTAATGAATGGAGTGTTCATAAATTATCTGGACAAGTAACTTGTCATAGTCTTCTTGGACGATATCTTGGTGTATTCCAATACAGAGGAAGAACATGAACAACACCTGAAAATGGTGCTACAGGTGTTGAGAGAACACCAGCTGTACGCAAAACTGAGTAAGTGCTCCTTTTACCAAAGGAAGATCCATTACTTGGGGCATATAATATCTGAAGATGGGATCGTTGTGGATCCTGAAAAGGTACAGGCCATTCGAGAATGGCCAGCACCATGGAATGTGACAGAAGTTAGATCTTTTATGGGTCTGGCAGGCTACTATAGGAGGTTTATAACTGGATTCTCAAGGATAGCCCATTCTATCACTTCCTTGCAAAGGAAGGGAAAGAAGTTCCAGTGGACTGAAGAATGTGAGAGCATCTTCTAGCAATTGAAGCAGTTGCTAACTAGTGCTCCAATCCTGAAGATTGCATACCCAAACAAGGATTACGTAGTTTACATAGATGCGTGTAAGGAGGGTCTGGGAGGAGTTCTCAACCAAGAGGGATTTGTAGTTTGTTATGAATCCAGAAAGTTGAAGGAGCATGAGAATAATTACGCCACCCATGATTTGGAACTGGCGGCAATCGTCCACGCCTTGAGGAAATGGAGACATTACCTCATGGGCAAGAGATTCCAATTAAGAACAGACCACAACGGTCTGAAATACTTATTTGATCAGCCAACCTTAAATGCCAGGCAAATTAGATGGCTGGAATTTCTGTGTGAATATGACTTTGATATCAAGCATATCAAAGGGAAAGAAAATAAGGTGGTTGATGCACTCAGCAGAAAAGAGCATGAATTACATGCTACAACCATTAGCATGTATAGAACTGAGATTAAAGACAGGATTCTTGAAGCTGCAAATGCTGATTTGCAGTACAAAAGACTTGTAGCAAAGCTACAGCAGCATGAGAAATCACAAACCAAGGAAAGTTACACCTTGGGAACTGATGGTTTACTTCTATATAAAAACAGAGTGTATGTACCTAATGACCGAGAATTGAAGCTGTCAATTCTAAAAGAAATGCATAACGTGACTTATGCTGGTCATCCTGGATATCAAAAGACTGTGGCAGTAGTCAAAAGCCATTATTTTTGGTCGGGTTTGAAGAAAGAAATTGCTGAATACATCGCCAGATGTATGGAGTGCCAAAAGGTTAAGGCTGAGCATAGACACCCAGTAGGGTTGTTGCAGCCTTTACCCATTCTTGAGTGGAAATGGGATGTGGTAACAATGGATTTTATCACAGGATTGCCCAGAACAAGCAAGCAGCATGATCCAGTCATGGTGGTGGTGGACAAGCTTACTAAAGCTGCTCATTTTATTCCACTAAAAACCACCCACAAAGCAGCAGATGTTGTTGCTATCTTTTTAAAAGAAGTTGCACGCTTGCATGGAATTCCCAAGACAATTGTGTCTGATGGAGACTCGAAATTCACTTCGAATTTCTAGAAAGGACTGTTCAAAGGATTCAGAATGAATCTAAACTTTAGCACAGCATATCATCCCGAATCTGATGGACAGACAGAGAGAGTAAACAAAGTAATAGATGACATGATGAGAATGTATGTGATGGATAAACCATCAAGGTGGGAAGACTACCTGTATCTGGTAGAATTTGCCTACAATAATGGGTATCATACATCTCTGAAGATGAGCCCATTCGAAGCACTTTATGGAAGAAAGTGCAACACTCCAGTGAGCTGGGATAATCCAGCTGACAGAGTAGTAGTTGGACCTGAACTACTCAAAGAGATGGAAGATCAAATGATAAAAATCAAACAGAATCTGAAAGCTGCCCAGGACAGGCAGAAAAGTTACGTTGATAGTAACAGAAACCATAGAGAATTCAAAGTGGGTGACCATGTTTTCCTGAAAGTGAAAACTAACAGGAGTTCCCTGAGGCTAGGAAGTTGCGCCAAGTTGGCAGCAAGATTTTGTGGGCCATTTGAGATCCTGGAAAGGATTGGGCCAGTTGCATTACCTGCATCTATGAATGTACATAATGTGTTTCATGTTTCACTGCTTAAGAAATATGTACCTGATGCTAATCACATTATCGATTGGACTGTGATTCAGGTGGAACCAGAAGGTGTCCTGCAAGTGCATCATGTGCGCATATTGGACAGGAAAAGCAAATAGCTTCGGAATCGAGCTATAGATCTTGTAAAGGTACAATGGACCTGGTACGATCCTGAAGACGCGACATGGGAGCATGAAGAAGTAATGCAGGCAGAGTACCCACATCTTTTTGAAAATTTTGAAAGTCTTGCAGAGACAGTGTAAGTTGCACTGAGGATAGCGCAAAAACAAGGGGAGGGGGATTGTAGTGTCCCCAAGGCCGAGCCCCGTTGCAAATCATGATATATGAAAAGAATTGTAAACATGTTCTATAGGCTAGTGAGCCAAGTTTTGTATAAGCTGGTAGGCTTATGTGTTTGTTAGGCCAGGGAGCCTAAGTGTTGAAGGCCAGGAGCCTGCTGATGTACTTGTATGCATGCAGAAAGATTAATAAAATATAAACATCGCCAGGTGCAGACCGACCACGATGAATGAGTGAAGGGGGACTGAGCGTCCACAAAGTGGGCAAGGGATTAGGGGCTGGAAGGTGGGAAAAGGGGCTAAGTGTTGAGCCTAGGGGCTAAGCTTAGGGGGCTTAAACCTGGGTATAATATTTTAATGTTAATTCCCAAAAGACATGTGTATTTTATTTTATCCTAAGTTCCTGGCAGGGGAAAAACGTGCAAAAGGATGCATGTTAGGGGAACACATGCATTTCCCAGGGTGATAAGTGTCAACCCTGGTGCATGCAAATATAATAGCCAAGATGAACCGTGGGTGGGGGGAGATCTTCTGCATTCCACTCGACTGCCTGAGGGTGAACCCGTCAGACCTCTACAAAAATACTTCGTACAATCCCGAAACCGAAACCAAAACCGTGAGACTATCCCGTGATTGCTGAACCTATTGGGGAAGCGCGTTGTTGTTTTCCCAATTGGCTGTTGCAGCCAAGCAGTGCTGGACTGCGCGTGGCATACTGGCTAGAGTAAGCTTGGGATAAACTTGTGTATGTCTTCTCTTCTAGTGAGGGAGGTGACTGTGGTTGGAAGAAGTAGGTTGTCAGGCCTGTGAGCAACCCTTTCCAGGTGAAAGAGTTTGCTGGGAAGCGGTTTCTTCCAGAGAGTGTCCAACACCAGCTTCAGACTCTGAGACTTTCTGATCCGGCCTGTTGCCGAGACCCAGAGAGGGAGGTTAGCATCGATGGACTGTGCGTGTGAAGGTGTATACTCCCGAGCGGAACAGGCATGTGGGGAATGAGAGTCTGGCAGTAGTGGGCGTAAGATGGCATCTTTGGGAAGAATCCTTCTAGATATTCTTGTGTTGTTTTCCATGTAACCTCAGCCTAGCCTAGGATTCCTTGCCTTGGGGTGGAGCTCAGTCCCATCTCGGGGGTGATCCACTGTTGAGATGATGAGTAGTGTGGTCTAAGGCAGGGAGGTTCGTGGAAGGCCTGCACTTGGTTGGTGGATTTCACCATGGTTACAAGATAAGTATTTAACTATGTTCTTATCACATTTTGTATGACGGAGCTACATAAATTATCATGTTTTCCGTTGTGCATATGAATTATTGTTAAATGCTATGGATTGTTAATGGTAGCAGAAAAAGTATATGTTTTTACTCTGCGTTAAATGTATTTCATTACTTGAATGCATGTGATTATATAATGCATGTATGAATTATAGTGAAGGGGGTGTACAAATTGTTACATAGTGCATTAAGCTCTGGGTAAGCAAAAGGGTACACTACAAAATCCCTTTCGCTTCCCATTTCTAGATTTATGTCCTAGTAATGATGAAGAAAATAAGTATATGTCTTTTGTATCGTATGCTAATACAGTAGGAAGTTTGATGTATGCAATGGTAAGTACTAGACTAGATATTTCACATGCAGTTGGTGTTGTCAACAGATACATGGAAAATCCAGGTAAAGAGCATTGGACAACAGTGAAATGGGTGCTTCAGTATCTTAGGGGCACAAGTGTTATTGTATCACCTATAATGGTTGCACTGATTTAGTCTGTGGTTATGTCGATTCAAATTATGTAGGTCACTTGGACAAAAGGAGATCAATCTCAGTATATCTCTTTACTCTTGCATGTGGACTTGTTAATTGGATGTCACATATTCAAAACATAGTTGCTTTATCCACTACTGAGGAAGAATATATAGTTTCCTCACATGCTTGCGAGGAGGAAATTTGGTTAAAAGGTTTGTTGGGTGAGTTTCGAAGGATGCACGACAAGGTGAAACTATTATGCAATAGTGAAAGTGCTATTCATTTGACTAAAAATTCAATCCAACTTATCACAGTAAGACAAAGCCTATTCCTATTAAATACCATTTTGTAAGACAGGTTATTGACGAAGGTGGAATGGCTCTGGAAAAGGTCCATACAAAATAAAACTGTGCATACATGTTCATGAAACCGGTGTTGTTAGATAAGCTACGATAGTGTCTAACTTCTCTTGGCTTGTAGGAAAGGTGATTAATAAATTTGGGCATGATATATCATGTAAAGTGTTGTCAAGGTGGAGATTGTTGAAACTGCCAACCAATTTCTCATGTAGATCCATTTCTGAGGATAGTTGTAAGCATGTGTTTGGTTGTTGTAATTCTTCCTTGATTAATAAGAATACCAATTACCATTGCCCCATGCATGTTTCCCTTAAGAAGGGTTTTACCAAGTAAATCTTTGTGTTCATTATGTGATTGATTGTTGTTGTGTCTTGATATTTTTCCATTAATCTCTATGTGTTTATGCTTATGCTGTCCAACATATAGTATATATGCGCATAACCCATGATTTATTTTGGGGACATTTGCCTGAAATCCGACAAGAAATTGTTAGATTTTGAGAGATTAATTCTGTGTAATCCTAGTGCTGTAGGGGTTTTTCACCATACAGAATCCATTTATACATTCAGAAATAGATTTTAAACAACAAAAATAGTAATTTCAAACAGATTCCCACTAAAAAAACATTTCGTAGAACAGTTAGAAGGAGCCTATGGTATAACAGTTAGAAAGAGCCTATGCGCACATATATAACAATCGGTGCACGCTTGTACAGTAATCAATGTCTCTCTAGCAGTTTTGGGTTTTGGGGTAGGGACGGCTCTAAGTGGCAGAGACAGGTCGGAACAGGACACCAGTACGAAAGCTACCTTGACCGTTAATTCTTGTCATGAAGGGCAGCATGCATACTATTTCTTTTTGTCAAATTCTGGACAAGGCCATTTGTGGACAATTTATGCTGGAATTTTTGTTGTTTTTGTTATATATAGGAAGAAAGCAATAATCACTGACCTGCATAATATTAATGGCAAATATCTATACAGAGAGATATCGGAAACAGAGATTTAAATGACAGAAATCCATAGTGGAAAAGATGGAGACAATTTATGCCGGAATGTTTTGTCAGTTGTCAGTTTTTGTTATATACAGGGAGCAAACAATAATCACTGACCTGAATAATATTATTGGCACTATATACAGTCAGATTGCTGAAATAGAGATTTAAATGACAGGAAACTACAGTTGAAGAGATGGTTTTTTTATATAAATGGAAGAACATTACACGAACTTAGATCTATTTTAACGTGTTTATGTGATTTTTGTTATTCACAGTGATAGTGAAACAGTTAAACATGTTTGAACACAACACCAGGTTGTCAAAGTAAACTTTGAACACCAGACAAACTTGCCATAAATATAGGTGAAATCTTATATTCTACAGTTGTGGAAGATGATTAACCATAGTTGATTTTGCTTTTCTCTGGTTCGATTGACCGTCGTAGAAGGATGGGCATAACTCTTATTCAAGAATTGTCATATACTTAGGAATCGAGAATTTGCTTCAATGTCAATGCAAATCCATCTCTTTAAATCTAATGTCAATAAAACTTATTTAATTAAGATTGTAGGTAAAAAAGAAAAAAAATCACAAAATAATGCAGCCATAGACGATATTGCATCAGGTTGCGCAGTTAAACAGGTATGTGCTACTGTACTGGATGGCTGCACTACGGTGAACTCGAATGACAGCGTTATTATTAAAATCTCGGAAAAGTAAATACCATATGAAAATTCAAGGGTTTGACTGGTTGTTTCTGAAAATTTCACAAACCATTACATTACGCCAAACAAACCAGAATCGGATATTTTACGGCTCACTTGTGATAAGCAAATATTGGGGTTTCCCTGTGAATCCTACGAAGCTTGCACAACACATATTTACGGTAGCGGATAGGACGTTTTATTTGGGAGTCTGAATTATTCAATCACTGCATGGGAACGCTTTTCAGGACGACTGTTTCGACGGTGAGGCCCGGCCCGAATCCGAACAGAATTCCCACATCCAATCCCTCTCCGGTGGTCGAACATCCCTTTTCTCGAGAGGACTTCCTCATCTCGTCCAAGATGAAGTGAACGCAAGCGCTGGACATGTTTCCGTATTCGCTCAGTACTTGCCTCGTCGCTCTCAGTTTCTTGGGATCCAGATTCAGTTTGGCCTCCACCTGATCCAGAATGGCAGGCCCTCCTGGATGTGCGATCCAGAATAACTGGTTCCAGTCCGAGATTCCGAACTGCTGGAATGCCTCGACCAGACTCTTTTCTATGTTCTTGGAGATGAGGCCCGGAACGTCTTTGAGAAGGTGGAAGGTGAGGCCGACCTCTCTCAGGTGCCCGTCGATGGCTCCGTCGCTGTCGGGAAGAATGGTCTGTGCCGTCCAGATGAGCTCGAAACAGGGCTTCTCCACTTCCGGGATGGGATCGGCTCCCACGATGAGCGCAGCTGCACCGTCGCCGAAGAGAGCTTGGCCGACCATACTGTCAAGGTGAGTGTCCGAGGGGCCACGGAAGGTGACAGCAGTGATTTCACTGCAGACGACCAGAACCCGAGCTCCCCGATTGTTCTCGGCGAGATCTTTAGCAACGCGGAGAACGGTGCCTCCTGCGAAGCAGCCCTGTTGGTACATCATGACTCTCTTAACGCTGGGGCGGAGGCCAAGAAGCTTTGTCAGCTGATAGTCGGCTCCGGGCATGTCCACTCCACTGGTAGTGCAGAAAATGACATGAGTGATCTTCGACTTGGGCTGCCCCCATTCCTTGATGGCCTTGGCAGCCGCTTCTTTTCCAAGCCTGGGTACCTCCACCACGACCATGTCCTGCCGTGCGTCGAGTGATGGCGCCATGTACTCGCAGACGCTGGGATTCTCCTTGAGAATCTCCTCCGTCAAGTACATATATCTTTTGTTTATTGCCGACTTGTCGCCTGCAACACACGCGAGATCATCATATGAATATAAGCATATAAACACATTTCTGATCAATTTTATCGCACATAATTATAAGAATGGAATTAGATGTGGAACTTACACATTCTTCTGAATTTCTCCTTGAGCTCTGTCATATGCTCGCTGTTGGTGATTTTGAAGTAGTAATCCGGATAACTGCTCTGATCGACCGCATTGGGAGGAGTGGNCACATAATTATAAGAATGGAATTAGATGTGGAACTTACACATTCTTCTGAATTTCTCCTTGAGCTCTGTCATATGCTCGCTGTTGGTGATTTTGAAGTAGTAATCCGGATAACTGCTCTGATCGACCGCATTGGGAGGAGTGGCAGTACCAATAGCGAGGATCGTGGCGGGGCCATCTGCCCTCTGAGCCTTCCTGAATGCCTCCAAATCCGCCATCAGTCCTCCAGCCATATTGTTAGGGCTCTTGGCACTAAAGAGGGCACACGGAACAGCAGAAAATCTAATGGGATGAGTCCCTAAGCTGCGGTGGGGACGGGAGGCGTAGAAGCTCCGTGCAGACGAGGAGGAACCGAGTGGAGGTTGAGGAATAAACGTTGCCCTGGCTGTTTTTATACGAGAAAGGGAGGTGGCTTGCCGTGGTTAGACGGAATGCTGGTTCTACCGAAGATTCAAACGTATGGTTAGCCAGACTAACCATCGTGCAGGAAGGACAGATCGCCGCCATCAGCAGCCACTAGTCAATGAAGAGAGTGTGGTGAGGGTTACTGCCAGTCTCCGTTGAAGGCATTCGTTGGGAAGATATTGAATGGTTAGAAAGTGCTGTAAAGTCAATTGAAACTCACGTGGATCAAATTTGAACGGCCGATTAGATCAAATTTTAACATTTTAACATTTTTATGTGATTTATATTTATATATGCGAATTTTATTATTATTATTATTACTACTACTACGATTATTGATTAAATTTAAAGAGATGATTATATTTGGATTTGGATTGAAAGGGTAATTTTTTTGCACGACATTTACTGGCATCTAGGTCATCAAAATCACCCCTGAACCACACCAATGCTTAACATGGTTGAATTTTTTGTCTCCAGAAGTTTAGAACCGATGACTTTTCAACATGGAGTGGCTTAACGAGGACAAAATTATTATTGTTGTTAAAAAATATCAAATTACTTGAAATAATTTGTTGGTTTTTAATATATTTATATATTTAAAATTAAAAAAATTTATTATTGTTGTTAAAAAATATCAAACTACTTGAAATAATTTGTTGGTTTTTAATAAAGATATAAGTTTTTAGTATTGCTACAAGTTTTTAGATTTTGTATCACTAGCACAGCAGCGGAAAGGTTGAGAAGATGAAATGAATCTTAAAAAAAATATATTAAATTTTATTATCTATTAACAAATAAACTGTTGGGTTTCATTTATCTGGTGTTAATATTTTAATTTATGTTAATCATTTACGTGGCAATCAGTTAGCTATCAAAGTAATTTTTAAATATGATTAGGTAAATGTAAAAAAGTAAACACATAAACTGATGTCTTTATAATAGCTAGGAAGTTAATGATTGAAATCACAGCCATTTATTTAGTGTGACTACTAAGAATATTCTAGCCATATTTAATCATGTCCATAAAAAACTTATTAAACACTAAACCCCTATTAAATCTGCCCATTGTCAATAAGTATACGCCTTTCAGCATAATTAACTTATTTCTAAATACACATTTTTAAATTTATAATTTTATGAAATATTTATATATATAAATTTCTTAAACTTATTTTCTAAATAATTTACAACTCTTATAACATAAGTCAAAATCCAATACTACCAAACAAAACTTATTTTGTAAATAATTTAGAACTCTTGTAACATAAGTCAAAATCCAATTTTCACCTTATATTTGTTTCAACATACTTTCGTAACTAGTCAAAACTAACTAATTGAAATTTGCATATTATTTTTTAACACTTTGCCCATTTTTGTGAATGATTAATTTTAGGACGATAAGCAGTATTGCAAGATTACATTAAAAAATTGGAAAAAAAATATAGTCCGGCCCTAGATCTAAAGTTATATTGAGATTGCCCGGCATATTGATTGATTGCTTGATTGAGTGGTAGGGGAGAGGGCGTCAGCGAGCGGGCCCGCTATGGATCCGACTAGTGTCTTTAGTACAATATTCCCTGTTTGCACTTATCTTATTCGTTTAGATGCGTCTAGAATAAGTTTTTTCTCTTAAAATCTTGAAAAAACAAATCTCCAAATGACAAATAAGAAAATTATGAAATCCATTTAAATAGTTGCAAGTCACATGATAGCATAATAATAATATTGACCAACTTTCATACGTTGCAATGGAATGACGAGGACACCACGAAGCATGCCCTTTTATTAAATTATTAAAACTATTGCATTTTTTTTGTTGGTAAATGTTTAATATAATAATAATAATAATTTATTTTTAAAGTCAAGGCTAAGCTACATCAAATTGGTGTATGAGATCCTCTTGTTTGTGGGACAAGGAACCTCCTCTGCCCAAAGATTTGATTGGTAAAGTCTACTGAGATATACATACCCTACCTCCCTCTGGATTTGAACTTGTGAGTATAACTAAGTAAAAGATGGTATTTCATGATGGGTTAGTTACAATGTAAATATATAAAAATACTAATATGTTGATTTGGAATAATGATTTAAGGTACTTTTACAACTAATTAGAATATGGTATAACAAGATGAAATGTAGGAAATCAAACTAGCTTTTGGAATGTATAATTTTTATTTATGGAAGTTTTGTATAATTATGTGAAATTTGAGTTTTTTTAATAAGTGTATGTTACTTTTGGTGCAAAATATAATGCATATGGGTGGACATACTAAGTTGGTTCCCAAATTTGTTGCAATTAGAATGCACACTTATTTTGAATTTAAGGAACATGCAGTCATTCTTGTTTAAATAGCTTTGATTGTAAAAAATGTACATGCATTAAAAAAGTGTGTACATTTATAAGGTGCACATGCATTAAAAACACATAAGCATTTATCCTTATATACAAATAAAACAAATCCATGACCCTTTTCTCCATTATTTTCTTCAACCCACGATGTGTTTTCAACATATTTTCCCCAATTATGAGTGCATTTTGTTGTTGATTCAACCCAAACTTGGTGAGAACAAATAGGCAAAGGTTGGAATCATTAGCGCTCAACATTTCTCATAGAGAAGCTCTCACTTTCAAGTAAGTTTTGCTCCAATTATCATTTTTATATTTGTTAAATTATACAAGTTTACATAATTTGTAAAATAATTTTGTTATTATTTACATATAGTTTTTATTTCACCATTATGGAGCAAAACCTTGATTTGAATCCAGACCCAAACCCCCAACCACACCCACAAGAGACACACATAGAAATTAATCAATGTTTAGATGAACTTAAAAACTCAGTTGGTGAGATTACGAACACTGGAGAAGCATCTCGTATTTCATTGGCCACTTCTCTCAACACCATTGTTTCTTCCATTTTCCATGCCCATGGTCAATTATTTGATATATCTAAATATAGGGATAAGATGAGATAATACTATTGAACTGGAATGAGTAAGGAAGAGGTGAAATATTTGCATATAACCCATTGGAGAAAGACATTTTGGGTAAGTTTTGGGAATCACACATGAGAAAACTGCGTGACAGGTCAGCAAAGAAGCGGTGTGCTTGGAAGACATTTAGCGCATATTCAAGAGCCAATGCGTGGAAAGTGGATGTTAGTTAGTAGTAGTTAGACCAATTGGTCCATTTTGTAACGGGCTAAGCCCTAGTATCAATGTATAAATGTCTATGGGTTTTGGGTAGAAAGAGGTGAAGTGTCGAATGAATAAAGGAGCTAAGTGTGCATTGCATGCACGAACGGATAAGACGATTTGGGGAAGAACTGATGTATCTTATATGAGCATAATGCACACTTGTTGTAAGGATTGAATATGAATGAATAAGATAAGAAGCCAATCGTTGTGGACGTAGCCCGGTTGGGGTGAACCACGTTACATTCTTATTTTTTGATGTGCATGTTGTTATGATGCGTTTGTTTACTCTGTTTGTTCCACACATGTAATAGATTCTTAATGGTTAATATGAATATGTCTCTGATGGTTCTGCACACATGTTGAATGGTTAAGTAAGATGAATCTATCATATGTTATTATGTTGTTATGATTTCACACACATGGTATAATGCATGTTGAATGAGTGTTAAGTAAGAATGAATGTTAGAATGGTCTTCATTCCCTTCATGATTACAGAAGCCTGGTTCTTGCAGTCCCTATAGGTACCTCATGTGAGACTTCACCTACTTGCGGGTGATTCTGAAAGGGTTGGTATATTGGGATTTGTTGGTGATTTAATGTTGAACCTCGAGTCTTACCACTGTGCGCCAAAAAATGGTTATGTTTTCGGGATTGGGATCTAAGACTGAGGGGGATGTGGAGGCCTACTAAGGAGGAGATTGGAAAATGGTTGGACATGAAGGAGATCGAGTTTGTTGTAGATCAAAATAATAATCCACATATCAATGCAAATAAATGGATACAAAGGTATGTGTTTATAGATTTGCATGAAATTTTCTTTGCTGATTTTTTTAATATTTTAGCAGAGTGGATCTAGAGATTAGTTGAACAGATCGGATGATTTTTTACTATTGTTCCAATAAATTGGACTCCTGAGTTAATTAAGTAAGTCAATGGATCTAGGACGATCTCCACACAAGGATCCATTACTTTGCACACCATGGAGAAGATCATTAAAAATGATAATTGATGATAGGTGAAAATTTTTGAAAGTAATGTTTAATGCTTCATATTGTAAAAATGATTAATATTTGTTAGCATAATGTGCTCATGTATTTTTCATTTAATTTGTAAAAAAAAATAAATTAAATTATGTGTGAGAATCCAACTCACAAATTAGTTTTCTTGTTTTAAGGGGAAATTAGTTTTATGTGAGAATCCTACCTCACAAATTAGTTTCTTAATTTTAAGAGGAAGTTGGGAGTCTCATGAGTTGGTTTGGGATTCTTCCTCATTTTATCACAAGTGGTTTCCTAGTCTCAAGGGGAAGTTCAGTTTGGTTGAGATGCTTTTTCATTTTTGTTCTTGAGTTGTTATTTAGATCCTAAATTCGTGGATCTTGTCTCCTTGAATTATGAAGAGAGGTAAACTATATAAATTCCTTATGTAAGCATTGTAAAGGGGAGCCCACTTGAGGCCCCTTAAATAGAGAGAGATAGGTTTGCATTGAAAGGAATGTAGTCCTTCTAGTGTCTAAAGAAATTTCACTTATGTGAGAGCCTTAAGTTCTCTTTGTAAAAGAGAAGGATGCTCTGGTATTTCCGCCCTGTAATGAGCATGTGCCACATTTTGTGAGAATGTTTAAGCCCTGCTAAAGGAAGGATAATAAAATGATTTGTATTCCAAGCGGATCTGGAGACGTAGCGAGAAGAGTCTAGTGAACTTTGTTGACACATGGGTGTCAAATTATGTGTGAGTTTTGTTTTCATTCTCGCTTGATTAAGTAGATATTTTAATTGCACATATGCACATAATTATGACAAATTTTCTCACGTTTATATGAAATACTTAATGATTAATTGATTATGTTCACATGCAATTAAGTGTCAGTAAAAGGTCCTCATGGTAGGAGTTTTGTAGAGAAATATCTCACAAAAATATCAAATCAAGTGGTATCAGAGCAAGTCTGACCATTTTGGAAGATTGTGAATATCATCATGGGAAAGGAAAAGCAACGACCATGGCTTCATGAACTTGAAGAAATCAACTAGACCATTCAAGCAGAGAACGTTTAATTGAGGAGGTTGCTTCAAGAATATGATGAAGAAAAGAGAAAAATACGACTGCAGCTACAAGTTATGGAGGAACAAGTTGGAGAATGCTCCACGACGGAAGAAAAAAGTCCCTCCAATATAAGCCAACTTGTGGCCATGGAAGGTATACTAGTTACGATTCTTGTCATGCAAATATTGATGGGTGCACATATTGTCAGATGATAGAGAATGATCTCCAGACACCAGGTAACGAAGGTGTTTTCCTAGAAGCATCATCTACAACTTCATGCAACCAATAGGAGTAGTTGGCCAACCTTCAGGAAGATAACCAAGTTTTTGAAACATGAATGGAGGTAAATAATTCTCAATTTTCAATTCCTTCACTTATTAATGATGATGCCTCTTTTGGAGTTTTTGAAAGGAACACCAAGGGAATTGGCTTGAATTTTTTGAGGAAGATGGCGTATAAAGGAGGAGGTCTTGGTATTGATGGCCAAATAATCATTCAAGCATTGGAGGTTGAAGGAAGACACTGATATGAAGGATTGGGGTATGGTTAAAGAGAATACTCAAAGTCAGTAGAAGCATAGGATTATTCAAGAAAAGAGTTGAGATCATCACCAACACCATCTTGGGATAGCAAGAATGTTGCAAAGTGTTGGAAGAGAAAATATCTTTACAGTGAAAGAGAGACAAACATGAAATCGCACAACTATTGCACTCACTACCAAATCAGTGGTCACTGGATCAAGAAATGTTAGAAGCTTCACCCCAAGCTTCGTGGTACACCAAGAAAGAAGCTTGTACCAGATTCTATGCAGTTGGAGGCTGGATCCTCCTTAGTTGAAAAAAAATGGCCAAATATCAAAGTGAATAGAATTCCACGAAAACAACACCACGTAAAAGAGGTCGATGAGATATTTCCAATAGTGTAAACGACACCTCAAACATACTCTAGATACAAAATTTATGGCCGTCTGAAATTTTCGGTGAACATGGAAATTTGGTGAAGTTCATACACTGTTGACATCAACATGCTGAGTTGGTAGGCGTAGAGGATGACATGTATCCTTTTGACATCAATATGAAGTTAGGAGGGTGACGTGGTATATTGAGAGGTTGCCACGTGTCACTCATTTTTGGGTGATTTGGCACCTAGTTGGACCAACCACATTTGGCCACGTGTCATGCTGACATCAACATGTTGATGCAACAGTGACATGGAAGATCATACACCACGTGGAAGTACAATAGGGAAATTGATGTGATAGGTACAATTGGCAGTACAGAGGCTGGCATGGTAGTATGATGGGTGACATGGCGTTGAAGCAGTCAATGACATGGCATTGGTCATGCTGCGACTGTACGTCAGAGTTGGAACAGTTGTACAACACAATTGGCAAGAAGGTACAAGTGTCTGATTTGGTGGATGACTTGACACTGAGTAGCTAATTAGGGTGTGCCACATGGCCCAATCATGGGGCACCCCGTGGCACCCCGTGGATGCCCAATGAGGGCATATGTCCAAAAATTAAAAAAAAAAAATTGAACGACCACTAGACCAACCAACATCCAACAAGGGACGACGATATTTCATATGGAAAAATAAAGGGCCAAACTAGCCATCATGGATCCAACAATTGGACCAACTGGACCCCAAACTCCGACGGAAAAGTGTCTCTGGAAGCCAAAAGGGAGTTTCCACAGGGTTTGACCCCGGGACCTCTGGTAACCAATGTTTCATATATGCATGCACCCACAGTTGGATCAACGATCGACCATTGTAACCAACCGCCAACTAGATAAATTAAAACCTACAGATGTCGAATAACCTAAAAAGGGGTGAGCCTGCAGAATTGACCCTGGGTTTCCTCCCCAAATTTAGCGAAGCTCTAACCAATGCGCCACAAGTGGACCTATGTTAACTCGACCCCAACAAAGTTATTTTAAACTTAATTTTTCCATCCCACGGGGGTACACACGTGCGTCTGACCGAAAACATTTTTTGATATTGCAGGTACATTAATTGCAGGTGGTACGAACTTATGTGGCACACAAATCGAGGTAGAGAGCCTAGGAGGGGCGTGGAAGTTAAAGTGTCATAATATGATGAACGCATAGTAATTTTTTCACGATTTATCACCACAAATTCAATGGTGCGGTCAGAGTTTAGATCTGAGCAACGGATTTTCATGACTCATGGAAGAATCCCACTTTTGTCATTAATGCATGGCACAAACTTCAAGGAAGAGATGCTACTAACAAAACAAATCGAGTTTACAGTCAAAATTTGTAGAATGATGAGATAGACTTGTTGTGTATGCCAATATTTGAGCAGTCGATTGAGCAGCTTGGCATAAAAACCAATGTAAGTTTTATGCATTTATGGTTTTTGCCTCTTTTTAAAAAAATGAAAGATGATGAATGTATGTTGCATATTGTGGTGATATTTAAGTGCTGCAACAAGGCACCAAGATTTGGATTATTACAGAAAATTCATTGTTTGAGCCTTGCACACAAATCGAGACGGTGCGATAAGAGGCCATTTTGACACTTCGATAGAAAGTAGTCATGTTTATAGTTAGAAGTATCATAATTGAGAGACAAGTATGATGATGATGATGACATTTTCCTTATTTATTTTGTTGCACATGTTTGTAATGGGAGGTTATAAAAACCATAGAGTTTCCAATAGTGCACAGTTGGGGGTATTCACCTTAATGTTAATGATGTAAATGGTTGTAATTAGCCACTCTTGAAAGTGATGATGAGAGTGAGAGGAATTTGTTTCTATGTCTAAACCTTATGATCCTTGTTGGAAACATTGTAATGGGTCTTGTAGCCACTATTGAGTGAGAGACATTGTTTTTCCCAGGACTGTTTGAAAACATTGTAATGGGTCTTGTAGTCGTTGTTGAGTGAGAGGCATTCTTTTACCTAGGCATGTTTTGGAAACATTGTAATGGGTATTGTAGCCACTGTTAAGTGAGAGTCATTGTTTTTCCTAGGCCTGTTTTGACAGCATTTTAATGGGTCTTATATCCACTATTGAGTGAGAGGCATTATTTTTCCTAAGGCCTATTTGAAAATCATTGTAAACTTGTCCAAGGGAGTTTTATAAAATCTTGGAAAGTATGGTACTGCTTTGAAAAGTTGTAATCCATGTATTGTTAGCTACATATTTTCATTGATGCAAGTGTCGACATCGACATCCTCATTATGAAGTACAAAGGTGAAGGATAAGAAGGGTGCGACCTTTCAGAGACATTTTTTATGCAGATCAGGGAATCAACTACAGATTTGCATTGATGCAAGTGTTGGCATCGAGATCCTCATTCCAAAGTACAAAGATGAAGGAGAAGAAGGGTGTGGCCTTTCAGATACATTTGTTATGCAGATCAGGGAATCAGTTACGGATTTTCATTGATGCAAGTGTCGGTATCGACATCCTTATTCCAAAGTACAAAGGTGAAGGAGAAAAATGGTGCGGCTTTTCAGAGACATTTGTTACGCAGGTTAGGGAATCAACCACGTATTTTAATTGATGAAAGTGTTGGCATCAACATCCTCATTCTGAAGTACAAAGGTGAAGGAGAATAAGGGTGCTTCCTTTGAGAGACATTTGTTATGCAGATCGAGCAGTGGGGAAGTGCATCATGGAGTGTAATACTCTTCCTAGAAGCTGGTTGCAAGGATTCAATTCAATATTTTCTCGATACTTTTGGAGGACCAAAAGTGATTTTTGTGGGGAGGTATGATCCACGAGGATCTCCACACAAATATTCATTACTTTGCACACCATGGAGAAGATCATTAAAACTGATAGTTGATGATAGGTGGAAAATTTGGAAAGGAATGTTTAATTTTTCATATTGTAAAAATGATTAATATTTTTGAGCATAATGTGCTCATGTGTTTTTCATTTAATTTGTAAGAAATGAAAATGAAAATTATGTGTGAGAATCCAACTCACAAATTAGTTTCCTTGTTTTAAGGGGAAATTAGTCTTATGTGAGAATCCTACCTCACAAATTAGTTTCCTAATTTTAAGAGGAAGTTGGGAGTATCATGAGTTGGTTTGGGATTCTTCCTCATTTTATCACAAGTGGTTTCCTAGTCTCAAGGGTAAGTTAAGGTTGGTTGAGATGATTTCTCATTTTTGTCCTTGATTTTTTATTTAGATCATAAATTTGTGGATCTTATCTCCTTGAATTATGGAGAGAGGGAAACTATATAAATTTCTTATGTAATCATTGTAAAGGGGAGTCCCCTTGAGGCCCCTTAGAGAGAGAGAGAGTTATTTGTATTGAGAGGAATGTAGTCCTTCTGGTGTTTGAAGAAATATCACTTATGTGAGAGCCTTAAGTTCTCTTTGTACAAGAGAAGGTTGCTCTGGTATTTTCGCCATGTAAGGGTCATGTGCCACATTTTGTGAGAAGGTTTCAACCCTACTAAAGGAAATATAATAAAGGGATTCATATTCCAAGTGGACCCAGAGACGTGACTTCATTAACACATGACTGTCAAATTTTATGTGTGAGTTTTTTCTTCATTCTCGCTTGATTAAGTAGAGATTTTAATTGCACATATGCACATAATTATGAAAAATTTTCTCATGTTTATATGAAATGATTAATGATTACTTTCTCATGTTTAGATGCAATTAAGCGTTAGTAAAAGGTCCTCATGGTAGGATTTTTGTAGAGAAATATCTCACAGAAATCCTGGATCATCAATACTATAAGAAATCAAGTATCAAGCACAATAGATCACTGGCTAGAAAGTGTGTTGGGAGGTTACAAAACTGAATTTTCCATATATTGTACTCGATCATATAGCGCTGTTGAAAGGG
>ML810011.1:0-20956 GCA_009831015.1 Picea engelmannii | reverse complement strand
CAGTTTCAACAATCTCCACCTTGACAACACTTTACATGATATATCATGCCCAAATTTATTAATCACCTTTCCTACAAGCCAAGAGAAGTTAGACACTATCGTAGCTTATCTAACAACACCGGTTTCATGAACATGTATGCACAATTTTATTTTGTATGGACCTTTTCCAGAGCCATTCCACCTTCGTCAATAACTTGTCTTACAAAATGGTATTTAATAGGAATAGGCTTTGTCTTACTGTGATAAGTTGGATTGAATTTTTAGTCAAATGAATAGCACTTTCACTATTGCATAATAGTTTCACCTTGTCATGCATCCTTCGAAACTCACCCAGCAAACCTTTTAACCAAATTTCCTCCTTGCAAGCATGCGAGGAAACTATATATTCTGCCTCAGTAGTGGATAAAGCAACTATGTTTTGAATATGTGACATCCAATTAACAAGTCCACATGCAAGAGTAAAGAGATATCCTGAGATTGATCTCCTTTTGTCCAAGTCACCTACATAATTTGAATCGACATAACCACATACTAAATCAGTGCAACCATTATAGGTGATACAATAACACTTGTGCCCCTAAGATACTGAAGCACCCATTTCACTGTTGTCCAATGCTCTTTACCTGGATTTTCCATGTATCTGTTGACAACACCAACTGCATGTGAAATATCTAGTCTAGTACATACCATTGCATACATCAAACTTCCTACTGCATTAGCATACGATACAAAAGACATACTAATTTTCGTCATCATTACTAGGACATAAACTTAAGAAATCTAGAAATGGGAAGGGAAAGGGATTTTGTAGTGTACCCTTTTGCTTACCCAGAGCTTAACGCACTATGTAACAATCTGTACACCCCCTTCACTATAATTCATACATGCATTATATAATCACATGCATTCAAGTAATGAAATACATTTAACGCAGAGTAAAAACATATACTTTTTCTGCTACCATTAACAATCCATAGCATTTAACAGTAATTCATATGCATAGCGGAAAACATGATAATTTATGTAGCTCAGTCATACAAAATGTGATAAGAACATAGTTAAATACTTATCTTGTAACCGTGGTGAAATCCACCAACCAAGTGCAGGCCTTCCACGAACCTCCCAGCCTTAGACCACACTGCTCATCATCTCAACAATGGATCACCCCCGAGCTGGGACTGACCTCCACCCCAAGGCAAGGAATCCTAGGTTAGACTGAGGTTACAGGGAAAACAACACAAGAATATCTAGAAGGATTCTTCCCAAAGATGCCATCTTACGCCCACTACTGCCAGACTCTCATTCCCCACATGCCTGTTCCGCTCAGGAGTATACACCTTCACACGCACAGTCCATCGGTGCTAACCTCCCTCTCTGAGTCTCGGCAACAGGCCGGATCAGAAAGTCTCAGAGTCTGAAGCTGGTGTTGGACACTCTCTGGAAGAAACCGCTTCCCAGCAAACTCTTTCACCTGGAAAGGGTTGCTCACAGGCCTGACAACCTGCTTCTTCCAACCACAGTCACCTCCCTCACCAGAAGAGAGGACATACACAAGTTTAGCCCAAGCTTACTCTGGCCAGTACGCCACGCGCAGTCCAGCACTGCGTGGCCGCAACAGCCAATTGGGAAAACAACAATGCGCTTCCCCAACAGGTTCAACAATCACGGGATAGTCTCACGGTTTCGGTTTCGGTTTCGGGATTGTACGAAGTATTCTTGCAGAGGTCCGATGGGTTCACCCTCAGGCGGTCAGGTGGAATGCAGAAGATCCCCCCCCACCCATGGTTCATCTTGGCTATTATATTTGCATGCACCAGGGTTGACACTTGTCACCCTGGGAAATGCATGCGTTCCCCTAACATGCATCCTTTTGCACGTTTTTCCCCTGCCAGGAACTTAGGATAAAATAAAATACACATGTCTTTTGGGAATTAACATTAAAATATTATACCCAGGCTTAAGCCCCCTAGGCTCAACACTTAGCCCCTTTTCCCACCTTCCAGCCCCTAATCCCTTGCCCACTTTGTGGACCCTCAGTCCCCCTTCGCTCAGTCATCGTGGTCGGTCTGCACCTGGCGGTGTTTATATTTTATTAATCTTTCTGCATACATACAAGTACATCAGCAGGCTCTTGGCCTTCAACACTTAGGCTCCTTGGCCTAACAAACACATAAGCCTACCAGCTTATACAAAACTTGGCTCACCAGCCTATAGAACATGTTTACAATTCTTTTCATATATCATGATTTGCAACGGGGCTCGGCCTTGGGGACACTACAATCCCCCTCCCCTTATTTTTGTGCTGTCCTCAGTGCAACTTACACTGTCTCTGCAAGACTTTCAAAATTTTCAAAAAGATGCGGGTACTCTGCCCGCATTATTTCTTCATGCTCCCATGTCGCGTCTTCAGGACCATACCAGGTCCACTGTACGTTTACAAGCTCTATAGCTCGATTCTGGAGCTGTTTTCTTTTCCTGTCCAATATGCACACAGGATGCACTTGCAGGACACCTTCTAGTTCCACCTGAATCACAGTCCAATCGATAACGTGATTAGCATCAGGTACATATTTCTTAAGCAGTGAAACATGAAACGCATTATGTACATTCATAGATGCAGGTAATGCAAGCATGTATGTAACTGGCCCAATCCTTTCCAAGATCTCAAATGGCCCACAAAATCTTGCTTCCAACTTGGCGCAACTTCTTAGCCTCAGGGAACTCCTGTTAGTTTTCACTTTCAGGAAAACATGGTCACCCACTTTGAATTTTCTATGGTTTCTGTTACTATCAGCATAACTTTTCTGCCTATCCTGGGCAGCTTTCAGATTCTGTTTGATTTTTATCATTTGATCTTCCATCTCTTTGAGTAGTTCCAACTACTACTTTGTCAGCTGGATTATCCTAGCTCACTGGAGTGTTGCACTTTCTTCCATAAAGTGCTTCGAATGGGCTCATCTTCAGAGATGTATGATACCCATTATTGTAGGCAAATTCTACCAGATACAGGTAGTCTTCCCACCTTGATGGTTTATCCATCACATACATTCTCAGCATGTCTTCTATTACTCTATTTACTCTCTCTGTCTTTCCATCAGATTCAGGATGATATGCTGTGCTAAAGTTTAGATTCATTCCAAATGCTTTGAACAGTCCTTTCCAGAAATTCGAAGTGAATTTCGTGTCTCTATCAGACATAATTGTCTTGGGAATTCCATGCAAGCGTGCAACTTCTTTTAAAAAGATATCAGCAACATCTGCTGCTTTGTGGGTGGTTTTTAGTGGAATAAAATGAGCAGCTTTAGTAAGCTTGTCCACCACCACCATGACTGAATCATGCTGCTTGCTTGTTCTAGGAAATCCTGTGATAAAATCCATTGTTACCATGTCCCATTTCCACTCAGGAATGGGTAAAGGCTGCAACAACCCTGCTGGGTGTCTATGCTCAGCCTTAACCTTTTGGCCTCCATACATATGGTGATGTATTCAACAATTTCTTTCTTCAAACCCGGCCAAAAATAATGGCTTTTGACTGCTGCCATAGTCTTTTGATATCCAGAATGACCAGCATAAGTCACGTTATGCATTTCTTTTAGAATTTCCAGCTTCAATTCTCGGTCATTAGGTACATACACTCTGTTTTTATATAGAAGTAAACCATCAGTTCCCAAGGTGTAACTTTCCTTGGTTTGTGATTTCTCATGCTGTTGTATCTTTGCTACAAGTCTTTTGTACTGCAAATCAGCATTTGCAGCTTCAAGAATCTTGTCTTTAATCTCAGTTCTGTACATGCTAATGGTTGTAGCATGTAATTTGTGCGCTTTTCTGCTGAGTGCATCAGCCATCTTATTTTATTTCCCTTTGATATGCTTGATATCAAAGTCATATTCACATAGAAATTCCAACCATCTAATTTGCCTGGCATTTAAGGTTGGATGATCAAATAAGTATTTCAGACCGTTGTGGTCTGTTCTTAATTCGAATCTCTTGCCCATGAGGTAATGTCTCCATTTCCTCAAGGCGTAGACGATTGCCGCCAGTTCCAAATCATGGGTGGCGTAATTCTTCTCATGCTCCTTCAACTTTCGGGATTCATAACAAACTACAAATCCTTCTTGGTTGAGAACTCCTCCCAGCCCCTCCTTACATGCATCTGTGCAAACTACGTAATCCTTGTTTGGGTCTGCAATCTTCAGGATTGGAGCACTAGTTAGCAACTGCTTCAATTGCTAGAAGATGCTCTCACATTCTTCAGTCCACTGGAACTTCTTTCCCTTCCTTTGCAAGGAAGTGATAGAATGAGCTATCCTTGAGAATCCAACTATAAACCTCCTATAGTAGCCTGCCAGACCCATAAAATATCTAACTTCTGTCACATTCCTTGGCGCTGGCCATTCTCGAATGGCCTGTACCTTTTCAGGATCCACAACGATCCCATCTTCAGATATTATATGCCCCAAGTAATGGATCTGCCTTTGGTAAAAGGAGCACTTGCTCAGTTTTGCGTATAGTTGGTGTTCTCTAAACACCTGTAGCACCATTCTCAGGTGTTTTTCATGTTCTTCCTCTGTATTGGAATACACTAAGATATCGTCCAACAAGACTATGACAAATTACTTGTCCAGATAATTTCTGAACACTCCATTCATTAAGCACATAAAGACAGTAGGCGCGTTGGACAATCCAAACGACACCACTGTAAACTCATAATGATTGTACCTTGTTCTGAAGGCGGTCTTGCTCATGTCCTCATCCCTTATTCTCACTTGGTGATATCCAGATCAGAGATCTATTTTCAAAAATATTTTCGCATCCTTCAATTGATCGAAAAGATCATCAATCCTCGACAGAGGATACTTGTTCTTGACAGTGACCTTATTCAACTGCCGAAAGTCAATGCACATCCTCAATGTCCCATCTTTCTTCTTCACGAATAGGACTGGGGCTCCCCATGGTGAAACACTGGGACGAATGTAACCTTTCTTTAGTATCTCTTCAAGCTGCAATTGCAACTCTTTCAACTCTGGTGTGCTCATTCTATAAGGAGCCTTTGAAATTGGAGCTGCTCCAGGCATCAGATTTATAGAAAAATCGATGTCCCTCTTCGGAGGTAGTCCAGGAACCTCCTGAAACACGTCCTCAAACTCTTTGAGCACCCCGTGGTCTTCCAGATTCGAGACCACATCCTGGAATACTTCTTCCACCCGGGCTGCAAATAATTGACAGCCTTTCCAGTAACATTTCTTCAGCTGCATGGCTGAGATTTCTCTAATAGCCATGGCTCTGGGAATTCCTTGGATTGTTACCTGATTTCCCTCTTCATCCAGACATGTGAACCTCTTGTTACAACAATCCAGAAGGGCATGGTGCTGGTCCAACTAGTCCATCCCAATTAAGCAATCATATGAGCCTAAAGGCAGAATGTTCAATTCAACCTTAGTGCTCATTCCTTTCATGTCCACTGAACAAGACTTAACCAATTCAGTGACCTTCCTCTTGGTCCCTGTGGCTAACTGCACTAACCAAGAATTCTCATGTTTTCTCTTCGTTAGATGCAAACTTTCCACCACTCTAGGATCTACATAACTATGGCTAGCCCCTGAATCAATCAAAATAACAAGGGGTCGGTTATTAATCGTACCTTCCACTTCAATCATGTGCGATTGAAATTCTACTTGCTTGTTGTCCAGGGCTGCGTAGATCCTTGACATTCTACTGCCCATATCCTCCACTGTTTCAGCTTGCTGAACAGTATGTACAGTTCTCGCCTTACCATTTTTATGGGGACAATCTCTGTACTTGTGGTTTCCTTGATAGCACCAACATTGAATGGGCGCCTCTCTCTGTCTTTGTGGTCTCTCTTTAGTCATTCTCGGCTCTCTAAACGAGGGTTGTCCCTGAAGACTGTTTCTGAAAAAGGATGGCTTGTCTCCCTTCTGCCTTTGTTCTTTCTTAAACCTCTTCTGGTCATCCCAAGCCTTTCGAAAGGTAGGCTTTTCTCTTTGTTGTTCATATAGGTATTTCGCCCCTCTTATGGTTTCTTCCATGGTCTTAGGATCATCGTATTGAATTTTGTCACCAATGGAAGGTGGCAGTCCACTCAGATACCTCTGAATTTTGACAGGCTCGTCTTTAATAAATGGAACATACTTCAGTAGTTCCAGAAAACTTCGTTCATACTCATCGATGGTCATACTGCCCAAATTGAGTTCGAAGAACTCCTTCATCTTTCTGTCATAGTATATTTTATTCAGGTATTTATTGTCGAAATACTTCTTAAATTCCTTCCAAGTGACCTCTTTCTCTTTGATGTGTTGCACCTGCACAAATTGATCCCACCACATGGATGCTTTTCCTTTCAGTTGATACATTGCAATTCTTCCTTCTGCATGGGTAGAATAATTCTGCAATTGGAAGTATTTCTTCATGCCAAGTAACCATGTCTCGGCATCTTCCTCCTTCTTATGTTCTCCATCGAATGTTGGAGGTTTAATCTTGTTCATCTCTCCTTTCAATTCCTCCCTTCCAGTTTTCCGATGTTTTCTGGTAGGGGACGAGCTTGAACTACTATGTGTCTTACTGTCAGAACGTCTTTGGGAGTGACTAATATGTCGGCTACCACTCCGCGACCTACTTCTTCTCCCATGGGTTCTACGACTCCCTGTCATACTTGAGTCTCTTCCTTTCTCGAGTTTCTTCTCTATTCTTTCCAGACTCTTTAAAAATTTTAAGTTTAATGCACCCTGTCGGTCCCTAACTTTCATGAGCTTTCGGCTATCATCTCTGCGAGCTTTGGCCTCTCTTTGAAATCCTTCAAGAATTTTCATTATGTGTTCTTCCTTATCCTTTTCTTTTCCATGCTCATTGGAGTTCGATCCTTCGACTCCCAGGTTAACATCCTTTTCTTTCCGTTCGTCCTCTTTTTCAGGGGTAATCTGCACTCTTCCCCACTCCATACTCGGCGTTGGTTAAATGGAATCCGGACCTTCATTGAACTCTGCACACGCATTGTGCAATTCAATTCGAAGTTTGTCAGTCCATTAAACCTTCACGAACAATCCACAATATTTATAACTAATACCAACAAGAACAAAAGACATTTTGATTCCAATTGAGTTTTCCGAGCTTCTCTTTTGGCTCTACAATTTTCGTGTTTTTGGAGCTTTCGTTTTTGACACTTCAGGATTTCGGGTTTCGGGTTTTCGGAGTCTCGATACCAGAGAAATCCCGCTTAACTCTCCAGGCTAGACTCGTGGTTCACACAAACTCCCTTGATATGACTACAGTCATACCTCTTATTGGGGTTTCGGACTTCCCAAGGTCCAAATGCACATGTCCTCAGGATTCGCGATTCTTTGAATCCTGACACGTTCTTCACATGTTAGCCCTCCTGGCTTAGCTCCTGGTCCATGTGACCTCTACCTTGTGACCGTAGTCAAACCTGTCGTCGGGTTTTTGGACTTCGAGAATCCAAAGTGCATAAACACCTTGTCACCAGGATCCCCGATATCCCGATGACCCAAATACCGATAGACAGCTCCCTTGTCGGGATTTTTCCCGATGACTCCGATGGTTGCCACTTGTCCACGTCACCGACTCCGTCGTGGCCCCCACACTATTTCCTTAGCCTTTCGGGATATCACATCTCGCGATTTCAAGTTGCAAGACTATCCTATCCTCAAGATCTCCGATACGCCGATTTTCGACTCTCTTCGGATTTCTGACACGCGTCCTAAATGATGGATGGTTCAGGTCAACCCTCCAGTTTCGCTACTTTACAAAACCACAAACATTCACTTACCTGAACTCCAATGACCACAATCCCGATTTGGATGACCACGCGACACGTGCCTTCCGTTTTTCAGACAATCCAGATCTATTTTGGAGCTTTCGCCCCTCGTCTCTGAAGTTTAACCTTCGGACACCTCCCGAATGATCCTACGGCTAATGGGTTTTCCAGCCGAATCTGACGGCTCAGACAGTTCCTAACCAACTTGGAATTTCGCCTATCGCGATTTCCACATTCCCTATGTATTTCAAAAGGAATTTTAATTCCTACACACATTCTTCCAAATCCAATGGTCATGAGGGCTCACCTCCCCTCCCGAATGGATCCTAAGGTTCTAACACCATTGGTGTAGAGACCTATCTCCCCATGGCCATAGACCACACCGGCTGCAGTTTCACTGCATCGCTAACCCTCCTGGGCTCGTAAGCGCAGTCAAGCAACTACTTGACACCCTGGAACAAACCAAGGTCCGAAATTGGCCACTCCAGACCCAATTTCTCTTCACATTCTCGATCCAAAGACAGCTCCACTGGCCCATCTAGGCTTAGTGTCGAAACCTTGGCTCTTATATCAATTTGTAGTGTACCTTTTTGCTTACCTAGAGCTTAACACACTATGTAACAATCTGTACACCCCCTTCACTATAATTCATACATGCATTATATAATCACATGCATTCAAGTAATGAAATACATTTTACGCAGAGTAAAAACATATACTTTTTCTGCTACCATTAACAATCCATAGCATTTAACAGTAATTCATATGCACAGCGGAAAACATGATAATTTATGTAGCTCAGTCATACAAAATGTGATAATAACATAGTTAAATACTTATCTTGTAACCGTGGTGAAATCCACTAACCAAGTGTAGGCCTTCCAAGAACCTCCCAGCCTTAGACCACACTGCTCATCATCTCAACAGTGGATCACCCCCGAGCTGGGACTGAGCTCCACCCCAAGGCAAGGAATCCTAGGCTAGGCTGAGGTTACAGGGAAAACAACACAAGAATATCTAGAAGGATTCTTCCCAAAGATGCCATCTTACGCCCACTACTGCCATACTCTCATTCCCCACATGCCTGTTCCACCCAGGAGTATACACCTTCACACGCACAGTCCATCGGTGCTAACCTCCCTCTCTGGGTCTCAGCAACAGGCCGGATCAGAAAGTCTCAGAGTCTGAAGCTGGTGCTGGACACTCTCTGGAAGAAACCGCTTCCCAACAAACTCTTTCACCTGGAAAGGGTTGCTCATAGGCCTGACAACCTGCTTCTTCCAACCACAGTGGCCTCCCTCACCAGAAGAGAGGACATACACAAGTTCATCCCAAGCTTACTCTGGCCAGTACGCCACGCGCAGTCCAACACTGCATGGCTGCAACAGCCAATTGGGAAAACAACAACGGGCTTCCCCAACAGGTTCAACAATCACAGGATAGTATCATGGTTTCGGTTTTGGTTTCAGGATTGTATGAAGTATTCTTGCAGAGGTCTGACGGGTTCACCCTCAGGCGGTCGGGTAGAATGCAGAAGATCCCCCCCCCACGGTTCATCTTGGATGTTATATTTGCATGCACCAGGGTTGACACTTGTCACCCTGGGAAATGCATGTGTTCCCCTAACATGCATCCTTTTGCACGTTTTTCCCCTGCCAGGATCTTAGGATAAAATAAAATACACATGTCTTTTGGGAATTAACATTAAAATATTATACCCAGGCTTAAGCCCCCTAGGCTTATCCCCTAGGCTCAACACTTAGCCCCTTTTCCCACCTTCCAGCCCCTAATCCCTTTCCCACTTTGTGGACGCTCAGTCCCCCTTCACTCATTCATCGTGGTCGGTCTGCACCTGGCGGTGTTTATATTTTATTAATCTTTTTGCATACATACAAGTACATCAGCAGGCTCCTGGCCTTCAACACTTAGGCTCCCTGGCCTAACAAACACATAAGCCTACCAGCGTATACAAAACTTGGCTCACCAGCCTATAGAACATGTTTACAATTCTTTTCATATATCATGATTTGCAACGAGGCTCGGCCTTGGGGACACTACAGATTTTTACTGATTTCACATTATTCATACCGAATCTTGTAAGTATTTTCTCCATGTACTTATGTTGTGATACCCACATCTTACCATTTTTCATGTCTATGTGTATCTCCATGCCCAAGATTTGTTTTGTTGCTCCTAGATCCTTCATATCAAATGTCTTAGCCAACTTAGTCTTTAACCTGTTGATTTCAACCATGCTTTTGCTTGCTACAATCATATCATCAACATATAACACCAAAATAATGAATATGTCATTTTCCAACCTTTTAAAGTAAACACAATGATCATATTCTCTTCTTGTAAAATTTTGGTTCACCGTGAAGGAATAACTTCTTGTACCATTGATTGGGAGATTGCCTCTTTCCATACAATGACTACTTGAGTTTGCAAACAAACATTTTATTGCAATCTTGAACAAACCCTTCTCGTTGTTCCATATATATTTCCTCATACAAATCTCAATGTAAAAACATTGTTTTAACATCTAGCTACTCTAATTCAAGATCAAGTAAATAAATTAGTGCTAACACAACACGAATTGAAACAAGTTTAACAATTGGTGAAAATATTTCATAAAAATCAATACCTTCCTTTTGTGAATACCCTTTTGCTACCAATCTTTCTTTATACCTTTCAACTTCATCATTAGCACACTTTATCAATTTGTAAATCCACTTGCAACCAAAAACATTCTTTTCCTTGGGAAGTTCTACCAGGTTCCATGTTTTATTCCTCTATAAGGCATTCATTTCTTCTTTCATAGCTTCTTTCCATTTAGCACTTTTAGATACCTTCATTTCTTCCTGATAACAACTAGGTTCCCCATCATTATAAATCAAAGCCACAAATGAAACATAATCCTCATACCTTGTAGGAGGATTCTTGACCCATGTAGATATCCTTAGAGATGGTTGAGGCATATTCACATTTTCCTGGATATTTTCTGCATCTTCATCTTCTTCTTCTTTAACGTCTTCATTCTCCTTTCCTGAAGATGGTTGAGTCTCCAACTGAACTTGTTGAGTTTGTGGTACTTTTTTTGGTCTCATTTCTACCATATCTGATTTTATGAGTGAGGATTCATCAAATACTATGTCTCGATGAGTTTGCGGGTAGTAAGATCCCACAATATGTATCCCTTAACTCCATCACCATAACCAACAAAGAGATATTTCTTTGATCTATGATCCAACTTATAATGTTGATCTTTAGAAATAAGAGCATAAGCATCACAACCAAATATTCTCATATTTGAATAATCACATGAATGACATGTCCATACCTATTCTGGAATCTTACAGTTTATTGTAGTTAATGGTGACCGATTTACCAGATAGCATGTTGTAAGAACTATTTCTGCCCACAATTTCTGTTGTAACTTGGCATTACTAAGCATACTCCTTGCTCTCTCCAAAAGAGTCATATCCATGGATTCAACAACACCATTTTGTTGAGGAGTATAGACCATGGTTTTATGTCTTTCGATCCCAGCTTCCTTACAATAGTTTTCAAATTCCAAAGATGTGAACTCACCTCCATTATCTATTCTTAAACACTTGATTGACCTGTGAGTGCTCTTTTCAACTAGAGCTCTAAATTGTGTAAATGCATTAAATACATAAGTTTTTCTTTTAAATAAACAGATCCACACCCTTCTAGAGTAATCATCTATAAATGTTACAAAAAATGAAGATCCTCCAAAATAAACGATAGGGGATGGTCCCTAAACATCTGAATGAATGTAATCAAGGATACCTTTACATATATGTATTCATGTTTTAAACTTTTATTTACAATGTTTTCCAAAAATACAATGCTTTCATAAATTCAAATTGATAGATTTTAATCTTGGAAGTAACTTATGATCTACATGTACCTTAAGCCCTTTCTTTCTCATATGACTCAAATATTGATGCCATAAATGAGTAGAGTCACTTGCACTTTCAGATACTATTGTTGCTTGATCTGATTTAGTTCTTCCTTCTAGCTGATAAAGATTCCTCATCCTTTTAGCCTTCATGACTACTAATATTCCTTTGGACACCTTCAAGACGTCACCTTGAATTGTACATTTATAACCACCAGAATCTAGAGCTCCCAAAGATATTATTTTTTTTCTAAGTTCAGGTACATGCCTCACATCTGTTAGCCTTCTTACAATACCATCATACATTTAAACCCTAATACTACCAATCCCAATAATTTTACAAGAAATATCATTTCTCATAAAAAAAACACCGTTATCTATAGATTGGTAAGTTAAGAACCAATTCCTATGAAGACACATATGATGAGAAGAACTAGACTCTAGATAAGCACTAAAGTCTATTAACCAATCCTGATGATGCTCTGAAACATTACAAATAGATAATACCTCGTCAACCATACATGAACCTGAACTTGTTGTAGCTGAATTAACTTCCTTTTCTTCCTTTCTGGAGTCCTCTTTGGAGGCTTGTTTTCTTTTCCAACAATCCTTCTTTAGATACCCTGATTTTCCACAGTAACAACCTTTTATATTACCCTTCTTGCATTTTGACTTAGATCTTGATGTATCTCTCGAATTCTTCCCTCTTTCTGTAGAGTTTCTTGACTGGATTTTCTCCCCATCTCCTTAGACAACGGATCTCCCACAACCACATATATGTGACTAAATGATCCCAATATTCATGTAATGAACACAATAGGGTAACTTCTTTGTCATCGTATTTGTATTTCACTTCCATACTATATAATTTACAAATAAGAGTATTGAAAACATTTAAATGATCAAAAATTTGTGTACCTTATTTCATCCGTAAACTATACAACTACCCCTTCAAGAAGATTATGTTCGTCAAGGACTTTGTCATGTAAAGGATTTTCAATCTATTCCATAAGCCTACTGTTGTCTCCTCTCTGACGATATTATTTACAGAAAATCATCTTCCAGACACAAATGAATGGTATCGAGGGCTCTTGCATCCATATCTTCCCAGTCCTCGTATGTCATGCTTTCTAGTTTCTTTGTGTTGCCCTCCAACGCCTTTTGCAATCCTTGTTGTACGAGCATATTGATCTGGATTTATGAGTGAAATGAAATGAATAACATATTTAATACCATAACACAGAGATACAGATAACAACAACAAATATCTAGTGAACAATAACTTCTATTAAATCAATAAAATAGGTTGAAACTGTAAAACTACAAAACTAAAACAACTTCCTCGAATGGTGGTAGTTATCTATGAGAAGATATGTGGTTGTTACACACATCCGTCTGAGCAGAATCATTGCAATGAGGCTCTAGAGGCCTTTTTAACATTACTCATGAATGAAAAAACCCTATACATCCAAAAACCTAACCCTGGGAGATGAAATTCCAAAAGTTATGTGGGCCCTGATAGGTAAGTTGGTACCTCAACTTCTTGGGGTCATAAATTTTTCATACAACATCTGTTTTAGGCACGTGATAGCCCATTGGAAAGGTACTTTCAAGAACTACACATTATTCCATAAAAAATTGACTATTTCTACAATTTTACTGTGGAAATCCAAAAAAACATTGTTTAGAGCCCCAAAACAACTCTGAATGTATAGAAAGATGTACTGACATGAAAACTTACAAAATAATCTAGTTGGATTAGGTTTACAACCACCAATATCCACATGGAATATGTGTAGGGCTTTAGACAACCCCGAAAGTGTAGAACTCACAATTACAAATAAGTACAGAAGAACATGTTGAATTAAAAACTGTCAAGAGGAGCCAGTTGGAATTGGTGGGTGGCCACCAATATCCACTTGGATTAGGTGAGGAAACTTCTACTGAGTTTGGCCCCAAGTGAGCCACTTGCCTTGGTGTAGGAGCTTCCCTGCCTTGACAACCTGATAAATTTGGATCCTCTGTTAGCGAGTTACCTTAACCTGTGTGTCCACTATCTGATCAATGGATTCCTATTCCATGTAGTCAGGGTTGAGCTATGTTGGTTTCAACTATTATGTGATCTCGGAGGTGTCCAATAATGGTATAAAATATGGCCGAAGGAGGTCCACATTGAACATTGGGTGCGAGCCAAGGAAGGGTGGAGTGTTGAGCTCAAAAAAATTGCTACCTACAACTTTGGTGATATTGTAAATCTCATAGCGAAGTGGGAGGAGCTTTCGATGGGGCCTTGTAAGGTGTTCTTTCTACTAATGTAATCAGACCTTGTCTCCCACCTGAAACTGGTGCGGTACTCGGTGTTGATCATGGCGCTGCTTGTACTTAACATTAGCTTTCTGCAAAACCTCATGGACCTGTTGGTGGATATGCTGAATCCGCTCAATGAATCTGGTGGCTTTGTCAGCCTCAGAATGAACATGGGAATATTCTTCCTGTGTGGTTGCAAGAGGTAGTGCAACATCAATGGGACCCGAGAGTTGGAATCCCAGCCCCACCTAAAATGGGCTATGGCCAGTGGAGCTATGGAGAGCCATGTTGTAGTTGTGTTGAACATAGGGAAGATTATCATCCCATGTACGCAGATGCTTATAGTTGTACATGCGTAGTATGTGCACAATCATCCTATAGACGACCTCCATATGGCCATCGATTTGGGGGTGGAAAGCAGTGGATTTAGTGATCTTGGTGTCCAACAGTGACCAAAGACTAGACCAAAATGTGTTGAGGATCTTGTTGTCCTGATCTGAGCTGATGGTCTATGGTATCCCAAAATGGACCCACACCCGTTCGAAGAAGATCTTGGCAGTATCTATTGTTGTGATGCTCTTCTTGCAGGTTGCGATAATGGTCATCTTCGAAAATCGATCAACCACCACAAATACACAATCATTGTCATGCTTGGTGGATGAAAGGCCATACATGTAATCCATCGAGATGGATTCCCAAGGCCTCTCGGTAGTAGGAAGAGGGGTGTATAAGCCTTTCTTCTTGATGGTTGGTTTGAGAATGACACAGGAAGTGAAAGATCTGATATACTTGATGACGTATTGTCGAAGTTTTGGACAATACAAATGTTTTTGTAGAATGGCCACATTTTTCTCCACGCCAAAATGTCCTGCCATCCGACTATAGTGAGCCTCCCAAATCAACTTTGCACACTTGCTTGTGGGAACACAGAGGTGGCCCAGATGGCATAACAGTCCATGCTGGATGTGAAAATTGGTGACATTCATTCCTATACCCAAGATATGATAGGTGGTGGCGAAGTCAGGGTCACGCTGATAAAGTTTGAGCCACTCAGATGCCTCATTCCCACAGGAATGGAGCACTTTGGTGAGTGTAGCAATAGGAGGGAGACTATGTAACTCAACGATAAGATTTGTGCTCCATGTTTTATACTTGATGTTGAGATGGAAAAGTTGTAGGTATGTGGACCACTTTTAATGGTGGTCATTCTGCAACTTCCCCTATATTTGTATGAATTGTAGAGGCTTGTGATCAGTTTGGATGATTGTCTCCTTTCCTAGAATGTAATGTTTCCATTGACGACGGGCTTGCACAATGGAATACATTTCTTTGTCATAGGTGGGGTATTTTTGAATAGTATCTGAGAGTGTCTCACTATAGTATGCTACTGGATGACCATGTTGAGTTAGAACTGCGCCTACAACATAGTCGAAGGAATCATTCTCAATCTTGAACAGTTGTTGCAGATCAGGTAAGGAGAGTACTAGAGC
This sequence comes from Picea engelmannii, assembly GCA_009831015.1. Lineage (NCBI taxonomy): Eukaryota > Viridiplantae > Streptophyta > Pinopsida > Pinales > Pinaceae > Picea > Picea engelmannii. The sequence goes on along the minus strand of ML810011.1, from coordinate 5,445 downwards.
TGAGCACAAGCAATGCTTCAGATCATCAAATGATTTTTTTATGCCTATCCCCATGTGAAATTTTCCTTTCCACCTCCCTTGGTTACTTAGCTGAGGGCCCATGCAATATGGGAGAATCTCAATACGAACCTTCGGTAGAAGTTGTAAAGTCCCAATAAGCTGTGAATCTTGGTTAGTGTGGTTAGGGCTGACCAGTCGCGAATGACTTGGATCTTATCTGGATCCACATGTACCCCATGCTCATCAACAATGTAGCCCAATTATTGGACCATGTTCATGCCAAATGAGCATTTTTCCAAGTTGGCATATATCTTTTGATGCTACAGAGTGCCCAAAACCTGTTGAATATGTTGCATGTGCTCCTCCCAAGTTATGTTGAAGATGAGGATGTCATATAGATATACCACCACAAAAGATTTGGTGAAGGGTCTCAATACATCATCCATCAATCTCATGAAAATTTTCAGGGCATTTGTTAAGCCAAAGGGCATGACCATCCATTCAAATATACCTTCTTTAGATTTGAAAGTTGTCTTCCATACATTAGTTGGTTCAATGGAAACCTGGTGGTAGCTAGACTTTAGGTCAATATTTTTGAATAAATTTTCCCCCTTGAGTTGGTCAAGAAGGTCATCAATTCGGGGAATTGGGTACCGGTTCCTGATTGTGATTTTGTTTAATTCTCTGTAATCAATGCAGAGTCATCAGGTCCCATCTTTCTTGTGCACCAACACAATCGGGCTTCCACAAGGGGAGGAGTTTGGTCGGATGTGCCCATTTTGAAGCAACTCTTGGATCTGGCACTTGATTTCATCATTTTCCATAAGCAAGCGATGATCGACTGGTCCATTAGGAAGCAATGCATGGGGGGTTAGATAAATTGGATGCTTGACTTGAAAATGTGTCGATACCCTGGTGGGTGAGCATAAGATGTATCTGTACTCTTCCACGATCCCGCCCACTTGCTTCTGCTTCAAAGAAAGGCTTTGTTTAGAGGTCATAGATGTGGTGGCGATATTCAATTTACTGCAAGCATGGATCACAAAGAAGACGAACTTCCCAGCCTGCAAAATGACCTTATTGCATTGCTTAGCGGAGATTAAATAAACAACGGTAAGCGATGCTACCTTTGGTATCATGTACAACCCAAAGTAATAATAACATTGCAGGGTCTAAACTCATACACAACATGTTGCTTCCAAAAATATGGATGCCTACAAGAACATGACAAAGTTCAAGGGGATAAATATCACACAATAACTCATCTTTGAAGGGATTTATGTTGTAGGGTAGAGGACATTGTTGGTTGACACAAAGATCTCAATCTTGGTGAAGCCAACCAAGCGCTTAGGGTTGCAGGTGTGGTGTTATCGGCAAGTCTGGCCTCTTAAAGACCTCTGCTGAAATTAGGTTCTTTTGACTGTCGTTATCGACAATGAAATGCAGTGGAGTCCCCTTTACCCACATCTGTGAGTGAAAGAGGCGTCCCCCTTCCTCTAGTTTTTCTGGTTCGCTTGGCTGGACTTTGGTAGTAGTGACAGTCGCACTGGGTTCGACATCGATGCTCCGCTTCCCACTTTCTAGATTTGATTCAGATTTGGAATCTTCCTCTGAATCAGAATATCTTAGCTCAACCACTACTGACTACTTGGAGCGACATTCTTCGCTGTTGTTCTAAGGGATTTTATGGTACTCACACCACTTTCTTGTTTCCTTATTCAACTTCTCATTACCCTTATTGGGTTGCATCTTGGATTGGTTGTCCTAAGAGCGACCATATTTGCTTTGTCCCTTGTTTGGTGGGTTGAGGCCGCCTTTTCCCTGCTTCAATTGTGAGGAATTTGCAGATCCAAACTCTCACCTCTTCTGCTTAAATTTCTACTCAATCTTGACAACATGTCTATAAGTTGCACCTAATGATGCGATGTCCCAAAACTCCATTTTTGTTTAGATGTATCTATGCAGAAAGTTGCGGTATTTGAGCACCATATGTCATTCATATTATCTGATACCCAATTTGGTGCACAAAGTATGGAAAATATTGGTGAAATCTGGTACAATCTGATCCCTTTCTTGACACAGCATGGTCCATCTTGTGTACTTGTCCTCGTAGCTTCCAACAGGGTAGTATTGTTCTTTAATGGAATCCCTGAAGGAATCTCGGGTGGGGGTGACCACAAATATTGAAAATTCCTCTGTGGCCCTTTGCTCAAAGTACGTATCCCACCAGTCCTTAACATGGGGTATGACCTTGAGGAGTGCAAAAGTAATATTTTCCCTAACGAAAAAATTGTGGACCGAAAAATATCCTTCAAGCAGATTCAACCATTTATCTGCAACATCTACATCTATCAGTCCTGAAAATAATGGAATATCAAAATTTACTTATGTCTTGAAGGGGATTTCCTAACCTCTTGATGAATATGCGTCTTGTGTGGTCAGCTGCCGAAGGATCTATGTAAAGTTGTCCTTCATCTCATTCCTTTGTCATGCAAGGGCTTCCTCGAGCAACATTTAAAAATGATATCCTTCTCCATCATCTTTCTTCCCGTCTCCCATGAGTTATGGTGGGGTTTGGCATGACCGATCTTGTAAAGGCTCTACTGGTTCAAGTCCCAGCTTCTTGTACCTAGATCTTGTCGGGGACATGTAGAAAGAAAAACAAATGAAGAGTAGGCCGCTCTGATACCACTGATCCAAATTTATGACAGAAACGAAATGAATAATAGATTGAATACCATAACACAGAGATACAGAGAACACCAACATATATCCAACGAACAATAACTTCTATTGAATAAATAAAATAGGGTGAAATTGTAAAACTATTGAATTGAAACAACTTGCTCGAATGGTGGTAGTTATCTCTGAGAAGAGATGTGGTTGTTACGTGCATCCATCTAAGAAAAATCATTACAATGAAGCTCCAAAGGACTTTTTAACATTACTCATGAATGCCAAAACCATAGACATCCAAAAACCTAACCCTAGGAGATGAAACACCAAAAGTTATGTGGGCCTGGATGGGTAAGTTGGTACCTCAACTTCCTAGGGTCATAACTTTTGCATACGACCCCCATTTTAGGCACGTTATAGCCCATTGAAAAGGTATTTTCAAGAACTACACATTATGTCATCAAACTCTAACTTCGTCTACAGTTTGATTGTGGAAAGAAAAAAAACAATTTTTAGGGCCCCAAAACGGCCTTGGAAGTATAGAAAAATGTACTAACATGAAAATTTCCAAAATAAGCTAGTTGGATTAGGTGGGTGGCCACCAATATCCACTTGGAAGATGTGTAGGGCTTAAGACAGCTTTGGAAGTGTAGAACCCACAATTACAAAGAAGTACAGAAGAATGTGCTAAACTAAAAACTATCAAGAGGAGCCAGTTGGAATAGGTGGGTGGCCACCAATATCTACCTAGATCACAGATCCCACATCTTGAGCTTCCATAGCTCGAAGTTATTTTTTCCATTGAATTTCTCCACCTCAAACTTTGAACTCTGAAAATTTTCCATTAGCACAAAACTGCCCGAAACCATAACTTATAATAAACCGAGCTTTTGAAAATGGAGGAATAATATTATATTCAATATAAACCCCAAAATATAAATTTTAATTAAAAGGTTTTAAAAACAAATCACAAATATCTATTTCTTTAAACCTTTTTAACAAAAACAAATATGTCCACCTCTTAAAACTTTTATAACAACATCCTCCACTCATTTATTAAAGGCGATTCTACGTGAAGTACCTTTTATATCAAAAAATAAATGTCCACCTCTTTAAACAAATAGTTTATTAAACAAGGAGAATCTCCCATTTAATTTACCAAAGGATATTTTCATACCTCATGTGCATAACGAAAAAAAAACATATTATTTCATACCTTCACACCGTAAGAATTATACCTCGTTCCCAATTCATGAAATAACATGATCCACCACGACTTTCCACGATGGTGAAGAAAAATATTTCCACCATTATTGCTCCTTTTGCAAGGTGTAGGGCACGATGTTTTGGGGAATTCGAATGCACCGTAAGTTTACCACTATTTTATCGCTCCCCTTAACAGGGTTGGCCCACGATCGGAAAGAAAATATCTCCCCTCCCTGCAATAGATTCATCCTTTTTCTTATGGTCTGCTCGATTTTGATCAACCAATCGACCTTTTGAATCCTCTGTGCATGTGATCGATAATCCTCATTCTGCTTTGCTCTCAGATCCTTCAACTCTAAGCTCTGATACTACTTGTTGGGCAACGGAAGCATAAACACATAGAGATTAATGAAAAAATAACAAGACACAACAACAATCAATGACATAATGAACATAGAGATTTACATGGTAAACCCTTTTTAAGGGAAACATTCATGGGGAAATGATAATTGGTATTCTTATTGAGGGAGAATTATAGCAACCAAACACAGGGTTACAACCATCCTCTCACTCATCCACACACTATGCTTTTTCCTAGATAGGCATACATAGATATATACCATATATCTGACGATTAGACAAACTGATCATAAACTCGATCAAACAGTTACAACAGACTGATCACTTTAGTGTGCCTGCATGCATATTCTATTTTACTTGATTTGGTTCAACTAACTACAGAATATTGGGAGTTAAGAAATCCGATCCGCATGCGAAATTAGTTGGAAAATTTCAACAATATGATGTCCATGAATATAGATTAGAGGGACATAAAGAATGAATAAAGTAGGTGATTGTCATTTTTCATATGATATGGATCTTATAAGGTTGAGTAAAGTTTGCATTACTCGTTGTCTTCTTTCCTCCTTGTAAACACTTGCACTTCATGAAGTTTTGAATTTCCTAAAATTTAAAAAAATATTATTAATTGGGTTTAGTTTAAGTGCTTGGGAGAAATGGTTGTTATCCTTACACTTAAGTTCAATTCCTAAAAAAATTTGAAAATTCCCACCCAAATTCAATTCCTACAATGATTTAAAAATACCATATGAAACCCAAAGAAACTCTATACCACAATAATAAATCTAGAAAAAAAATAGAAAAAACAATAAAAAGAGAGTATACATGTGAGAAGACGTTTGTAAATGGAAGAGGATTTAGAGAAACCATATCAATTAAGCGAAAAAGAACCCTATTCCAAGACAAGTGTTGCAAAACAACTTAGTCCATGCCAAATAAATTTAAAGCTATGCAAAATCTGTGTAAGATAAAAAGATTTGATTTGAGAGTACACGTCTCAAATCAAAATAGAGTGTAATAATTTATTTTTTTACATTGCAAACTTTAAAATATATTTAATTTTTCCACTCCATTGAGGGCTCGTTTCCTTTGTTACAGGGCTCAGCTACATGAAGTTTGTTGTCTTTGTTAGAGGTCTTGTAACCACAAAACTAAGGTGTTCCAGTTCATTGATGGTTAGTTATTTAATTTTTCCAGTTCATT
>ML810010.1:327644-346786 GCA_009831015.1 Picea engelmannii | reverse complement strand
AAAGGGTAATATTCATGGTAGTAGAAGACTCAGATGAAGAAGGCTCCGAAGAAGAATATGAATAGGCAGAAGTTGATTACAGGGAAGAATTGATGTGTGACATAGAATCTCTAAAGAGGGAAAAGAAGAAAAACAAGTCACTCCAAGAAAAAGTAAAGAATAAATAAGAATCTCAGAACTCCAAATAAATTGAGAAGATGATCACAAAGCTAAAAATCCAGGTATAAGAAAACAAGAAAATTGAAGAAGCACTCAGAGGAGAGTTAAAAGAAAGAGATAGGATCATTGAAGGCTTGGAAGCAGAGGCAATCACTCTAAGAAAATATATTCATAAGAGTGACATGCATAAAACCAACACCAAAGTATTGGATGAGGTCATTAGCAGTCAGAGGCCATACCATGACAAATACAGACTAGGATATAACCAAATAGAAAAAGGCTCTAGCTCAAAGACAATAGAACAAGGAATATATCCAGAAACAGTCAGAGGCTCTTCTAAGAAAGAAGAAGGAAAGAGGAACCAAGAAGGGGATTACAAAGATATTGCACCACCCAAAAGGTTCAGGTTTCAAAATCAGCAAAAAAAAACAATAGAGAGACCTAGAGAAGAAGAAGGATTCAGAAGAGCATCACCATTAAGAAGATATTCCACCCGCAGGTATCAAACTATTATTCTTGGTTTATTCTTTTCATGTAATATTTTTGGACATAAAGATGCGAATTGTAGAGCCAATACCAAGAACAAGAATAACTATGAAGGATACACAAGAAATGGTTATTCAAGAAGATCACATGAAGCACAAAGAGTAATCTACAACATATTTGAATCTTTGAGCATTGAAGTAGAATTCTACAAGTGTAACAAATTTGGACACATGGAAAACAATTTGTAGATTGATTGTTCCTCCTAGAGAATCACAACAAAATATCAACACTTACAAATGTGAACTGCAAAGGATATGTATAAGAAAGCAAGACCAATTTAACACTGAAGAATGCACGCTTTCTCTACAAGCTAAACACAAGAGACATGGATGGTATGTTGACATTAGCTACTCAAAGCATATGATAGGTGATATGGACAAGTTTCTAACCTTGAAGAAGGAAATATATGGATCAATTTCATTTGGGAATGAAAAATCAACCATAATTATAGGAAAATGGATAGTTAAGCTTGGAAGCATGGATGCCAAAGCAGAAAACATTCTACTAGTCGAATACATGAAACCCAATCTACTAAGTGTAAGTAAAATGTGTGACCAAGGACACAAACTTGTCTTTGATTCTCAGAAATTTGAAATAATAAAAGAAGGATTAGACAAATTGGTGGCTACAGTTGTAAGAACTCCAAGCAACATATATGTATTAAACAAAATTGGAAAAGAAAAATATTGCTTACGAAAGGAAGATGAAAGTTGGCTATGGCACAGAAGAATGGGTCACATAAATTTTGATAATATTGTCAAGGTCAACAAGAGGGAAGCAGTGAGAGAAATGCCCGAGATCTCAAAGCCAACAAACATTCTATGCAAGCATTGTCTACAGGGAAAATAGACCAAGAAAAAGTTCAAGTCAAATGAATACTCCACAACAAAGCCAATAGAGATTGTACATACCGATATAGTTGGACCGACAAGAAAAAAGGGATTTAAAGGTGAACAATACTTCATGCTACTGGTTGATGACTACAAAAAGATGACTGCAATTTTCTTTCTCAAGAAGAAGTCAGAAGGATTAGAGAACTTCAAGACATAGAAATAGATGGTTGAAAATGAGATAGAGTTGAAAATCAAGTGTTTGAGATTAGACAATGGAGGATAGTTTACATCAAAAGAGTTCATGGAATTCTATAGCAAGCATGCGATAAAGAGGAAATTCTCAGTATCCAGGACACCTCAAAAAATGGAGTGGTCAAAAGGAAGAATAGAACAATATAGGAAATGGCCAGAGCCATGTTAATGGATTCCAAATTGACAGACGTATTTTGGGTATAAGTAGTGCATACAACAATTCACATTCAGAACAGAGGAATTCTCAAAAATAATAGTGATGAGACTCTATATGAGTTGTGGAAAGGAATGGCAATGAAATTGCATCACTTCAGAGTATTTGGAAGCAAATGCTACATCAAAAGGGAAGACGTCAGGATTGGAAAATTTGATTCTAGAGTTGATAAAGGAATATTGGTTGGGTACTCAAGCAAAAGGAAAGCATACAAATGCTTCAATATAAGACTCAATAGAATAGTGGAAAGCATCAATGTGATGATCGATGAGATAGATGGATGAAAGATAAAAGAATAAATGAAATATTCAATGGAACATAATCACAAAGAAGATTTAAAGGAAGAAGAAGTAGAATAGGAAGAGAAAGAGAAATCATAAGCATGGCAAGAACAACAATATCTTCAGGTACCTCCAAATAAACCTAGCATACGAGTGCAGAAGAATCATCCATTAGAAAAAAGCATTGGAAATAAATATGCAGGAGTTGAAACTATAAGAAGAATACATTCACCAGAACAAAAACACCTAGCACTGCTATCCACATTTGAGCCAAGAAGTTTTGAAGAATCCAACAAGGATGAATTATGGATCAAGGATATGGATGAAGAATTATATTAGATAGAAAATAATGACACTTGGGAATTGGTTCCAAGGCCTAAGAACAAGAATGCAATCGGTAGAAAGTGCGTCTTCAGAAATAAATTGAACGAGGATGGTCAGGTTACTGGAAACAAAGCAAGGTTGGTATGTAAAAAATATGCTCAGGTTGAAGGTATATAACTTGAAGAGAAATTTTCCCTACTTTCCAAAATGGAAGCAATCAGAATGATCCTAGCTTATTCTTGTTCTAAGAATATTAAAGTGTATAAGATGGACGTGAAATCATCATTCCTAAACAGAGATCTTGAGGAAGAAGTCTACATTGAGCAACCTAAAGGATTTCAGTTGTCATAGAAGGAATATTTTTTTTGTAGGTTGAATAAGTCCTTATATGGTCTCAAATAATCCCCTAGAGCATGGTATTGAAGACTAGACAAATAATTACATCAACAAGGGTTTAGGAAAGGAAATGCATATAGTAATCTCTACATAAAGGTAAATCAAGATAGTATCTTGTTAATTGAAGTTTATGTTGATGATATTATTTTTAGAAGTGATGATGACAGGATGAGTTAGAATTTTTCCAAAGACATGTAGAATGAGTTCGAGATGTCATTGCTTAGAGAGTTGTCCTTCTTTTTGGGGCTACAGATATATCATAGAAACACATGTATCTTCATCTCCCAGAGTAAGTATATCAGAAAAATGATAAAAAGGTTTGGAATGGAATATTGCAAACCAATCAATACTCCTATGCAGAAAAAATGTAAGTTAAGTAAGGATGATGATTCAAATGATGCAGACCAGAGATAGTATAGATTAGTGATTGGTAGTTTACTCTATATGACATCTTCTAGACCGTATGTGGTGCAAGAAGTTGGACAGGTTGCAAGGCTTCAAGCAACACCAAAGGAACCACGTGTTATGGAAATGAAGAGGATATTTAGATATATAAAAGGTACATAATAATTTGTATTATGATATCCAAAAGGGAATGATCTATCTCTTATTACCTATGGATATGTAGATTGGGAAGGTAGCATTGATGATAGAAGAAGTATAAGTGGAGAAAATTTCTACTTGGGTGAGTTTCTAGTATCTTGGTTAAGCAAGAAACAATCATGAATATCATTATCTACAATAGAAGTAGAGTATATTGCAGCAACATGATGTTGTACCTAGGTACTATAGATGAAACAAACCTTGAAGGATATACAGGTTGAATACGACAAGCCCATTCCAATATTTTGTGACAACACCAGTTCCATCAATATTTCAAAGAATCCAGTGATGCACTCCAAGACGAAACACATTCCATTCAAGTTTCACTTTCTATGAGAATAGGTTGTAGAAAAGAACATTAGGGTCAAGTATGTTGGGACAAAAGAACATATCACATATGTTTTCACCAAACTGCTTCCAAGGGAATCGTTTGAGTATCTTCGATAGAAACATGGAATAGTTTTTTCCCCACGGTGAATTTTGAATGATTTTCATATATGCCATATATTTACACGAGGAAGCACCTTTGATGAGAAAAATGAAAGTTCATATAGGGGGAGCTGCCCAAAGGATAGTTCAGACAGGGGAAGCAACCCAAAGAACATTTCAAATAGGGGGAGCAACCCAAAAGAAAATTTAGACAGGGGGAGCAACCCCAAAGGGAAGATACCATTTTCCATTGATGTTAAATAGAGAGAGAGAAATAAGAGGCATGAATCAAACTGAAGAGAAGGAACAAATGCATGATTCTAGGGGGAGTGATGGTCACAGGACGAGTGCTAGTATCAATATTTGTAGTGTCAAATTGTGGCCTTAAAAGGCGCTACAGGAAGTTCTAGACATAGGTAACCAAATTCACTAAAGTAGCACCACAATTGTTCTATTTTTCTTTATATGCTTTCCTATTTTATTGTTCTACTCCTTTCACTTGTTTGAAACATACGCTTCCAATGACAAATCTCATTTAGTAGAATTTTATTTTTAATATAAAATCATCATGTTGGTTTTGATTTTATATTTCAAATAAAATAAATAACCCACTTATTCTCTCACCTACCTATCCTACTCATTATCTCACTTCACCTACACATCCACCTGACCATTCCACTCTCATTCCCACTCTATGTTTATTCCATTTATCATAATTACTTTATATTATAACTACCACTCCATTTATAAATGACATAGAAATTACTGTGAGTTATTGGCATAAGAAATCTAACGTGCCATTGAATCAAAAGAGATATAGGAACACCTGTAGCGACTGATATTGAATTTAAAAACCAGGAATTACAAAAGCCAAGGGGAAAGCTCATGGAAATGTAAGCAGTGCTCAATGCATAGATCAAGCTTCTAGATCATTGACAAATACCAAGTGTTAGGGTCGAATGTCAAGCGTGTGTCCAGCTCAGAATGAACGCATGGTAGGTGAAAGGATGTTCTCCTAAATTCTATGAAGTTTTAGATTGCTGAAAGAAGTGTTATTTTCTTGAGGAAAATCACAAATATCTAAAAGTATTTCAAGCATACAAGATATATTTTCTTTTGGTGATTCTGAGGTCTCAATTCCAATTTTGCATGGAGATTTCATTGCATGTTGGTGTCATCAATGGAGAAAAAATGATATAAAAGTTCAAATAAATACAACTTTCAAGTTAGTGCTCAAGTGTTGTCCCTTGACCAATTTTTGAGGATTCTTGGTCATGTTTGATCTAATTTTGGGACTTCGACAGGCTTTCAAAGGAGGAGCGCAAGACGAAGCGGAGATCGTAGGATCTTGACCCCTTTTTGGGATTCAGGATTATGTAATGTGTATGGGATTTTGGCCCATGGGTTTACCCATGATTAGGCCTACTTTTTAATGCATAAATAAGTAGTTAGGGGGGAGAAGAGACATATTAGGCCGGTGTGCTAAGTTCTAGAGTTGGATCTATGTGATCAAGAGTTGTAAGTGCTTTTTGCATACTATGTGAGGCTTGCAAGGCTAGTGCAAGTAACTGTCAGAGACTGTGTGAAGGATTTGTGTTGTACCCTAGCTAGAAGAAGGAGGATCTGGCAAAGTGTGCGCAGATCTCCTGTCCTCTACGGGGTAGAACTTGGATGCTATGTGCCTGTAAGAAGCTTGACCAAAGATAATAAAGAAGAGAAGAGTTGGTGGACATAGCACCAGGGTGGGGGTGAACCACGTACATGTTGTGTTTCTATGCTTTGGCAACGTATTGATGTGTTTATTTTATTAGTGTTTTAATATAGATGAATGATTTGTTGATGCTTAGTGCTAATAATATGGATGGTTGTTAGATCTGACTTATGTACACATGCTTAGTGCTTAAATACCTTAGATCTGAATGAATATTGTGATACTCTGCAATTAGGGTTTAACTGCACTGTAACTAAGATTGGATATTGATGAATGATAACTGATGAGTGCTTTGTTAAGTGTTAATCATAGAGTTGTGTCCCAGCTAAGGTTACAGACATCTGAGTCCTGCAACCACCCCTGCCTCTACCTCGGGTGAGACTTCATCTGCTTCACAGGTGTTGCCTAAAGGGCCGATAGTTAGGGTTTTGTTGGTGCGTTGTTGTAGTGTTGAACCCTGGGTCTTCCCCTCTGCCAACATCAGGTCACGATATATGAGTCACAAATGGAGGAGCATGTTGCACAACTGTAACATATTATGAAGGATTTGAAACTGACATACAACAAAGATTTCAAAAATTTGTTGAGAAAGGGAGGATTTATATTACACCTAATGTTAATCCTCCTTCTATACCTGAAAATATATAGGTGACATCTTGGCAACAAATATTCAATATTCCAGAGAAAATGATTTGTACAAGAAACTAGATAAAAGAGAATTTTAAAGGATATGTTAATTGGTTGATTTCAAAGAAAAGATCCAGCTGGAAGTTAAACAGATCATGAATCATATATCTCGAGTCTCTAGGTGGTAGAACACCCTACTATCATGACATTCCAGGAAGATTGTAGACCAAGTGGGTCATTTGGAGTATGGAAGTACTATTTAGGATGCAACAAAAGATGTTGAGATTGGTTCTAAATATAATCAAAAGTATATTTTTGGCAGGTCTTATGTGGCTTACAAAACAATTGGAGGATTATTTTGATGATGATTATATTGTTATTAATTTCCTAGATTCGAGTTGGAAGGGGAAAATCAACAAGTGGCAGTCAAAACCATATCCAGGATTTCCAGGACACATAGCATAAATTATCATTTCTTGATTTAATGGCAGAGGTTGAGCGTATCCAGGCATCCAATCAATAACTAACTAATAATCAAAACTATTTCCAGGTTTTGGAACATCAGGTTGAGTATTGTTCCCAGATTTGATGAATAAAGATCAATTCGATCAATCCAACAGTCCTAGATCTCTTGCATTTATTGGATATCTTCTTTATTTTTAGATTTTTTGTTTCCTAAGAAATAATTTAATTTGTTTATTGTACTTTGATATAAAGTCCTTAAGTCTTATAAATCAGGGGGATTCAGTTCGAGGGACTAAGAGTGAGCGAAAAAGAGGTTCAATCTCTGTAATTGGAATTTCATGTACTATTTTGAAAATCTTTTTGTCGACCACACTTCTATGTAAGGATTTTCGCTGATAATAAAGTGTATGAACAATTTGTTCTCTTGTTTTTGTGTAAATAGTTTTCTTTTTCTTCTATTGGAATATGTTGTGCTACTATAGGATATATGTATGCATTTTTTGTCCTAAGAGGGATGCAGTGTAGGGTATGTTGTAGTCTTTGCCACAGACTTATTCGAGTCTTTAATTCATATTTAGAAAGGGTTTATGGATACTAAATTATTCTTCCACTGTTAGATATATTAAATATCAGGGTGTTATTTGATTGTCTTACAGTTTTGTTTCCTCACATTGCCTCATTTCAATTCTTTATAACATTATCATTGATCTAAGCTCTATTATCCTGATTTGTTGCACATAGAAAGATAGCACAAAGAGCCTAATTTTGAACCTTATTGAAGCCAATTGCTAATCCTACCATCAAGTTTTCCCAAACCTTTTCCTAAAACTAATTAAATCAATATGTGTTAGGCTTGAATCAATAGCAGTATTGAGTCGACTTCTAGCGCTAACATCTTTTGGCACCACTGCTGGGGAATGGAAAGAACGAAGTAATCTTCCCTGGGAGAACGACATCGATCATATTCTCTTATTGATGGTGAACAAGAAGTGAACATATATCATACTGCATATCATTCACTTGGTGACTCCACAATATAAGACTTTACTGGAGGAAGAATCCTATTGATAGAAAAATGAAAGCATAGAAGGGAAAAACCAGGTATCAGCTCATTATCTTTCTCCATGAACTTTTGTTCTTATTTATAAACTCGTTCATGTCTTTACCTCTGAATGTAATGAGGATCATCCTATGTTTTGTTTATTTAGATGATTGTAATCCTACAAATGCATATTCTCCTCTGAGTAATGAAGATTTGTCCTCTTCATGCATTATTAACCTTGATTTAATCCCATCATATGAACCTATTGATAAAGCTGAGGTCTATGTTTCAATTTCTCTTGAAATTTACTCCTATTGTAAACCTATGGATTATGAAGTTGATATACCTTCTGAGGTCACTATTGAACCTTGCAATCATCCAGTTAACCTTTGTGTTTAGCCTTATTAAGTTCAATTAAGAATCAAAGCATTTTTTAAACCTCTCAAGCTGCCTCCTATCCTAAATGCTTACCCTCCTATGTTCTTTGATTACCTTCATGTGTTTAAAGGAGATGATCATATTACAACTGAAAAGCACATGGAATATTTTGAGGATTTCTTTGATAATTTCGAAATCATGCATGAGGATATTATTTTGAGGTTATTTTCCAAATCCTTGCTCAGAGATGCTTCTTTATGGTTTAGAAATCTGAAGGCTTGTTCTCTTTGTTCATGGACTAATTTTCATCATGTATTCCTGGGATAATGGGGTGAAAACAAATCTGTTGATCAATAATTGATCGAAATTTATAGTATGAGAAGAGGGAAGGATGAAGCCCTTTCTCCATTCAATAAGAGGTTCCATCATTTTTATTGTTGTATGTCTTTAGACATCCACCCTTCTGAAACTGCTTCCATGGTATTTTATACGCTTCCTCAACATCCTGAGTTGTACAAATGTTTACTAATGTTGACGAGATCGAGGAGAATTTTTGAACTTGTGGGACACTGCAAAAGCAGTTTTGGGATGAAAGTGTAGAACAAAGTAAAGCTTATAAGAAACAAGAATCATATTTGGATGCGGATCAACTGGAAGAAGGATATGGACATGAGGATGTATATGTATATGTACATAAGTCATATTTGGGACAACTTTCTGCATCATTTTCAAATTTCAATTATTTTTTAGGTCTTGAAATTGATAAATATGATTTTTCTGCTAATGAGAATGTTCATTAGCATAAAAATCATATAAGTTATGATTTATATGCTCATAAATTATACTATCAAGGTGAATTTACAAAAACAGTTAACTATTTTTCTGGTTATGACCCAAGAGCTTATTGTGTTTATAAGGATGATCTTGAGGGTCATTTTTCAAAGGATAATTTTCTTTGTGGAAGGTTTTCAACTGATCATAGTAGGAACCCTTTTAATCCTACTATTGAAGTGCCACACGATTATTTTTTTGAGGAAACAATTGGTGCTCCAAAGTGCCTGAATGTTCATACTAGAAATCAACAATCTTTGTTTGTTTATGATGATCTCCAAGATTATATGTTTTCAAGTTTTGGTCAGGGATTTGTACTGCACGATCAAAGAAATTTTGTTGCTATTGATAGTCATGGGAAAGGGTTGTTGTTGTTGAAGGAACAAGGTCACCTTTTTCTCAGCAAAAGAGAATTCATGCAGTGGCAGTCATTTCATATGGATCAACATGTTTGTGATCTTGGTTTTGAAGACACAAAAGCACTAATGTTGGAGTCTTATTTTTTAAATTCTTTAAAGATTTCATATTTCATCATATCACTAGCATTTGAAGGTGAGTATGTTTTTCCAAAGAATTTATGGCTGCTGTTAAATATTTGTTGTTATCCGTTATTCAATTGTAGACATGTGATTCTATCAGTTGTGAAGCTACTTTTATGGTTCCGATGGAAATTTTATTTTACTTGAGAAAATTGGAGAGTTGGTTAGAATAGAGTAGTGTAGGATGAATAATCTCTCTTTTCAAGCATTTGGTTTTCTTCAATTTTTACAGTATGGGAAGACTACAATATGCAACAATATATGTTGTTTTCAACAACGTGTTTTCAGAATTTGAATAATTTGTAGACGTTTGGAAGGTGGAAAATAACTCCATAGCCCAATGAGTAAGGCACAAGTATATAATTTCTTGGCAGCTCGCAGAGAGCATGCCATCCCTCGTGGTGCCAATGTTAGTATCGATATTTATAGTGTCAAATTGTGGCCTTAAAAGGAACTACAAGAAGTTCCATACCCCGATAACCAAATTCACTAAAGTAGCACCACAACTGTTCTATTTTTCTCCATATGCTTACTTGTTTTATTGTGCTACTCATGTCACTTCTTTGAAACATCCGTTTCCAATGCCAAATCTCATTTAGTAGAATTTTATTTTTAATATAAAATCATTATGTTAGTTTTGATTTTATATTTTAAATAAAATAAATAAATAAATAAAAACCACTTAATCTCTCACCTACCTATCCCACTCATTATCTCACCTCACCTACCCATCCACCTCACCATTCCAGTCTCATTCCCACTCCACATTTATTCCATTTATCATAATTACTTTATATTATACCTACCACTCCATTTATAAATGACCTAGAAATTCCCGTAAGTTATTGGCATAATAAAGCTAATGTGCCATTGAATCAAAAACACTATAGGAACACCTATAGCAACTAGTATTGAATTTAAAAACACAAGAATTACCAAAGCCAAGGGGAAAGCTCACGGAAATGTAAGCAATGCTCAATGCATAGTTCAAGCTTCCAGATCATTTCCAAATTCCAAGTGTCAGGGTTGAATGTCAAGCGTGTTTCCAACTTAGAATGAAAGCATTCTAGGTGAAAGGATGTTATCCTAAATGATATGAAGTTTTAGATTGATGAAAGAAGTGTTATTTTCCTGAGGAAAAGCACAAATATCCAAAAATATTTCAAGCATACAAGATATATTTTCTTGTAGTGATTCTGAGGTCTCAATTCCAATTCTTCATGGAGATTTCATTGCATGTTGGTGTCATCAATGGAGACAAAATGATATAAAAGTTCAAATCAATACAATTTTCAATTTAGTTCTCAAGTCACGCTATACGAGTCACGAATGGAGGAGCATGTTGCACAACTATAACATCTTATGAAGGATTTGAAACTGCCAAACAAAAGACATTTCAAAAATTTATTGAGAAAGGGAAGATTGATATTACACCTAATTTTAAGCCTCCTACTATACCTGAAAATATGTAGGTGACATCTTGGAAACAAATATTCAATATTCTAGAACAAAGGATTTGTACAAGAAGCTAGATAAAAGAGCATTTTAAAGGATATGTTAATTGGTTGATTTCAAAGAAAAGACCCATCTACAAGTTAAACAGATCATGGAGCATATATATCAAGTCTCTAGGTGGTAGAGCACCATGCTATCATGAGATTCCAGGAAGATTGTACACCAAGTGGGTCATTTGGAGTATGAAAGTACTATTCAGGATGCAACAAAAGTTGTTGAGATTGATTCTAAATATACACAAAAGTATATTGTTGGCAGGTCTTATGTAGCTTACAACAAAATTGGAGGATTATTTGGATGACGATTATCTTGTTATTAATTTCCCATATTTGAGTTGGAAGGTAGAAATAAACAGGTGGCCTTCAAAACCATATCTAGGATTTCTAGGACACATTGCAGAAACTAAGGCAATTATCATTTCCAGATTTAATGGTAGAGGTTGAGTGTATCCATGCATCAAATCAGTAACTAGCTAATAATCAAAAGTATTTCCAAGTTTCGAAACATCAGGTCGAGGATTGTTCCCATATTTGATGAAAAAAAATCAATTCGATCAATCCAACAGTCCTAGATCTCTTGCATTTATTGGATAGATTCTTCATTTTTCTTTTTTTTCTTTCCTAAGAAATAATTTAATTTGTTTATTGTACTTTGATATAAAGTATTTATGTCTTAGAAATCAGGGGGATTCAGTCCGAGGGACTGAGAGTGAGCAATAGAGAGGTTCGATCCCTGTAATTGGAATTTCATGTACTATTTTGAAAACCTTTTTTCCACCATACTTCTGTGTAAGGATATCAGCTGATAATAAAGTGTATGGACAATTTTTCTCTTATTTATGTGTAAATCATTTTCTTTTTCTTCTACTGGAATATGATATGCTATTATAGGATATGTGTATGCATTTTCTGTGTTGATAGGGCTGCAGTGTAGGGTATGTTGTAGTCTTTTCCATAGACTTATTCATCTTTAATTCATATTTAGAAAGGGTTTTTGGATACTGAGTTATTCCTCCATTGTTAGATAGATTAAAGATCAGTGTGTTCTTTGATTGTCTTATAATTTTGTTTCCTCAAATTGCCTCATTTCACTTCTTTATAACATTATACTGATCTAAGATCTATTATCCTTATCTTCTTCACATAGAAAGTTGGCACAAAGAGCCTAATTATGAACCTCATTGAAGCCAATTGTTGATCCTACCACTCTCAAAATTTTCCCAAACCTTTTCCTAAAACCAATTAAATCAAGATATGCTAGTTTGACTCAATAGCAATATTGAGTCGAATTCTAAAGGAAGGAACTTGGAGAGTGTAAAGAAGAGAGAAATAGACTCCCATTAGTACCTATTGATCACATTGAATATCTATCTTATTTAAGGTTTCCACAGGTACTCATTGATACATTTGAGGTTGTGCAAGTCTGAGGAAGCGAAGGAAGAGGGACAAAAAAGTTTTTCAATTGCAATAGAGAGTGGGAAAAGCATGAAAAACTCTGATTAGGGTCATCCCCAAGGGTTAGACAATGAATGTTCCATGAGGCATCCCCATGGGTTGCCTAAAAATTATCATGTGAGGCCCCACCTGACACCACCTTCGTCACACAAGGCACCACTAGATATGAAGGATGATAGTGTTCAGGTACAACAATGTTATATGTGTTATATGTTGGTATTGAAGTATGTCTTTGGGTGATTTATTGAGGTATGGTCATGGGAGATTGCATATTTTCCCTTGAGGGGCTATTGGTTGTATGGTATATGTTGCATGAGGAAGATCTACAGAGGTATATTTTGGTACTCTTTTTGTTTGTTGTTGGCACACTTTATTGGGTATATTGTTGAGGAATATATTGTATTTCTTAGTACATGTTTGAGGGTTTTTGGTTGAGGTGTGTTGCTAAAGTTATTGGTACAGATTGGGACTGCATAAGAAAGAGGGTTTGATGCTAGGTTGATGTGAGGGTTCACTACATTTGTTTTATGATTGTTTATATATGTATGGCACATGATTACAAAGACATAGTTGCACATGGTTTGAGATATACACTTGTGACAGTGGCTATGAGATCTATGTGATCATATATGATTGGTTGAGGAGATTATTGTGACTAGTTGTTGTTACAATTTATGACAGGATGTTGGTATAGGTTTTACAGTGATAGGTTTTACAGGGACAAATTGATAGTGATAGAGTGACAGTGGTAGTATCAATTATTTGGCACTTATATTTCAAGGTGGTTGGATGGGGAAAGGATATGTGGTTGTAGCCACCTTCTGATTGTAGCTAGAGAACATAGGGGGTTGTAGCATCCTTCTAGTTGGAGCCAAACTATCAGGGAGTTGTATGTTCCTTCAGGTTGGATCCTGAGAAACTTGGGGGTTTTAGCCTCCTTCCAGTTGTAGCTGGAAAACAAGGAAGTTGGTGCTTCCTGTGAATGTACTTCTTTTGACAATATAAGAAAAACATTATGTGGTTTTCTCCCGCATTGGGTTTCCACATTAAATATTGGTGTACTATGTTTATGTGTGGTTGATTATTATTGACTGCTTATGTATACTACTCATATTGAATGCTATTGGTAATATTCTCATAAAGTAAACATACACATTGTGGTTAAAAAGGATTAAAAGTGCTAATACTAATTCAGCCCCCCTCTTAGTATTCCAACACCTTCTTACATTCACTTTTGTCTGAGGTTGTTCACTATTGGAATTTTTCCTTTCCTAACAGTTCCAATATTTTCTACACATTACATACATAACCGCATTCACATTTTACATTAGTTGTCATGTAAAATAAAATGCGTGTATCATAGCATTTATTTCAGTAAAAAAATTTCATATATTCCTTAGCATATCTATTTGCACTCCATCACATTGTCTCTAATGTTTTCATGAGTGTAGCCACAATCAAATTTTAGTTTAAGCTCTCAACATTCTCATGTCAAAATATCTACATTCATCAACATATCAATTTCTCATCCCAAAGAAACATAATAGACAACAAAAAAGGAGTTAAGGGATTCTCCCATAAAGAAACTTTCAGCCTAGCAGAATTAATTTCAAGGCCTCATTGCCTTCACACACTATAGCTTAACCAATATCATTCATTTAAACACATTTAGTAGTGTATCTTTCAGTTACTAGTTGTATTTATTTTCACAGTTGTCCTTTTTAAGCATACAACTCTATCTTATTATTCAGATATTCATAGTGAGAGAAGTATTAATCACTTTCTCCTTCTTTGCTTTTACAATTTATCCCTACTGGGATCGCTTGTCCTATCTCTTGAGAAGTATTAGTCATGTTCACCTTGACCATCTTGGTTAATTCAACATGCTACATCAACAAGTTTCTTATTCATAATGAAACATGAACTTCTGCATTCCATGAATTTCCCAACCAAAGATCAGATTGGTCCTCATTCGTCTGTAGGTTTTGATACGCATGCATGATATTTTAAAGTGTAATCCAAGATTCTTATATAATTAGGTTTTTCAACTCACTACTCAATTCTCAATAGTCATTGAGGTTATAGCTTTGTTCTCCTGGTAGATTTATTTACACAGTTCCTCCACAGGAACCTCTTCAACATGAAACTCTCTTGTTGCATATCCAAACAGTCCGACATGAACTCCATTCTTGAGTTATCCTCAGCTTCATTATTGTAGATTTCTATCCAATATTCCACAAGGAATATAAGCTTGCATTTTCATTATTCATTTCATATTCACATTTTCAAACCTGTATCTTTAGGTTATCAACTTGCGTTCAAAATGTTCTTTCATACATTTAACCACATGTAGTAGTGTTTCTTGTGTCTACTATAGGCACACTTGCATATTTTCTTTACCATTTTTTTTAAATTATGATTATCCACAGTCATTCTCATGCAATCCTCAAAGGCATAACCATGTTTCCTTTTATCATGACAACATATCCTCCCTTCTCATTTTCTCTCTAATTAATTTGTATAAAATTTTCTCGAGGAAAGGAACACATCCCCCTCAAGCTATTATTTGATCAAGACAAATCAGACCCTTCCAACATAGGGTCAGCCATGTATCCATGGAATTATTTAGTCCAGGAAAACATAATTCTTTCCTTACTGGCCTCTTACTTAGGAAGTCATGTCATGCTTTCAAGCATATAATTATATCTATGTATGTATTATGCATGTGCATTGCTTGCACTGTTTTATATTATTATTTTATGTTTATCTGATATTAATGTTAGTCTTATTTAAAGATAATTTATAGTCATCCACATGATATTCACATGGCAAGTCTCGCAAACATATTCATAACTATGTTTCCCTTTCCATATGACAAAAAAAAACATGACAATACTCTTGCCTAAATTTCTATAAAAGTATGCAACTGCCCATAAATACAATATGGAAATTTAAAAAGTGGTCCAGGAAACACAACAACTAATCAATCCTCTTTTCATGGCTCAAATCATTCTTGTTCAACAAACCTTTTTATCAAAGGAATCCTTTTTCCAGATTCCCTCTCACTACAAATTGAGCACACCAAGTGATATTCCTATGGTTACCATCTGCCTCTGGATGTCATTCTATCCTATTGGTCATCTAGATATGTCCTAGTACTTCCTTTACTACATAAGGAATCAATAATTTCTTTAACGATTCTACCTTATTCTTATAAGATAATATGCAATCCATGTCATCATCATTTGACTTATGCTGCTATACTCAGATCATCATTAACCATCACCATATTTTACATCCAACAACAAACTATAATAAGCCTATATGCATGTTATACACATGCTCAATATTTTCCATATTCATTCTGTCATATCCTCGTGCCCCAATCATTTTACCCATGCTTATAGTGCAGATGTATTCCAATTTTATGCCATTTGTATTCGCATGCACATACATGTCCTTAGATTAATAGGTATACACATTCTCTTATTATATTCATGAGCATCTTAAACTTTCTCATCTGTTCATATCTCTTTACCTATCCTAGGAGGTATAGAAACAATCCACATGACTCCTTTTTAATTTCTTAACTGGGTTATTCTCCAACAATCATTTACTTCATTCACTATAGGTCAAATAAAACTGACCTTACACATTTTCCATTAGTCCTCTGACCATGAGGGATCATACACATATACAGGGTTTAATCTTTTATTAAATAAATAATTATTACTGGTATAGATTCTTTCAATCCATACCAATTTCCTTTAATAACGAGGAATTTTCCATAAGGGTCTTAACCCTTATATAACCAACCATATTAATTACAAGATGCTCTTCCTTCTCTAACAGATAGACATTATTATACTTAACAAAAAAACCAACTCATGTCCCTTCTTTGGACTCACGCAACTTCATAGAATAATTTATGCCACCTTTGTTGTTTTCATTCATGTTTTACCAATAATACCTATCAACATATTCCTACTCTTGTAAGGGTGGTCATCACTTTGATAAAGGGAAAATATAATTTCCCTTACTGTAATTCAGCTAGGGTTTTCAAGTTACAATTTTACTCTGCAATCTTTCTCCTCAGGAGGTTAATGCAGATAATGTTGGCAAATTCAGTGACCAGACAGTGAATGCTTTCCATTGATGGCAACAGTGAAGATGACAGGCAAACAAGAAGACAAAGTTCAGAGAGGTGAATGATCAAAAGCAGTGAATTATCGCGCGCAGACGTCGGAATCCTTTAAGGATTCGAGGAGAATAAGCTCAGGAGGAATAGCGTTCTTATACGTGCAGGAAGCTCAGGAGGGAGAAACCGGAGCTGTCGGATCGGCCTGAAGAGAATAGATCTGGACCGTTGGTTTACAAGTCCAGGAGGAGCTCAGGAGGAGACCATAGGGGAAAGAGACCGAGAGCTGTCGGATCTCACTCGAAAATCCCGACAACTGTTGGATCGGGAGAAGCTGCGCAGAGGTTAAGCGCAGGAGTAGGCATGCAGAAGAAGTGATCTAGGCCGTCAGATTGGAAGCAGATACTCGTCAGTCACCAGATCTGCAGAAGGTACACGAAGGTTAAGCATCAGGAGGAACGCAGAGAGGGAGAACATATCTGAGCCGTAGGATCTGAGAAGAAAAACCGACAGCCGTCGGATCTGTAAGAGTCGCGTAGGGGTTAAGCCCTACTGTGCAGAGGAGAAATCCTGGACAAGTCATCGGGATATTGGAGAGCGAATCCTAGCCGTTGATCTGGGCAGGAAACGCGTCAGCATTCTAGTGAGGCATCAGGATATTGGCCATCGGGAAATCGGGGATCCTAGTGAGAAGTGAATCGAGACATCGAAAGTCTCGAAATCCCGGAGGAATAGGGACCGTCCATCTGTAAGGACAAGTGGTAAAAGATCAGGTGTCATCGAAGTTTTTCTCATCGGAGAATCGAGAATCAGAGTTTCATGAGTCCCGTGTTCAATTACAACAGAAACCCTGAAATCACGATGAAATAAATCCCGACTGAACCTGAACTGTCAGATCAACATGTGATCTAGACCGTCGATCCAACTCACGTCAGATAAGGGCACGTGGCACTACCAGGTAATGACAGGTGTCAGGAAGATTCAAAACTTCAGGCACATGTAAGTCACGAATCAGAGTGACACGTGGCATTATTTAACACGTGTCAAACCACGAGTGACGTCAGCAGAGTATTGGGAATCGGGGATCGAGACTTTGAAATGTCCAATTCACTTGACAACGAAAACCCCGAAATCGCGATATGCTATTTGATCGCAGCCGTTACAGAAAGAATGAGATCTGGACCGTTGATTTCCTTCATCAGAGAATCGGGGATCAGAGGATCAGGAATTCCGTAGGCATGTGCATGGTGACATCGAAAATGCCAAAACCCCGATGAGAGGTTGACCGAGGTCATGTGTGGACGGTCATGTAAGTCAAGCCTAAGCTCAGGAGGGCTAGCGCGTGGAAAGGAGTGTCAGGATTTGGACGATCAGGAATCACGCGGGTGTATGCATTGAGGCATCACAAACCCCGTAGCCCCGACAGGGTAAGGTTGTGGTCACAGAGTCATGGTCACGTTGACTGGGAGCTAAGCTCAGCAGGGCTAGCGTATAAAAGTGCTGAAACCCGGTTTAAAAGGCAAGAATTATAAAGATTATCTAACGGTGCGGATAAGGTTTGAAAGTGATCAGAGAGATGTTGTTCTTCCTCACACATTAACGCTTTAGTTATAAATCCGTTAAGAGAAACGGACTGATAATGACAAATCAGTTAGCGTTTCAGTTTCCAAGACATATGTCCTTGTATTAACTATTGGAAGGGGAAGTGGAATCGTCAAGGAAGCGTGTATAAAAGAAAATGAGCGAAACTGAATTGGGTTGGCTGTTCTGGATGGAAAAAGAACGAAACAGTAAGAAAGGAGAAAGGAGAAGATGCTGAGCATGACATTTAATGACAGGCAGAGCAGAGGAAGAGCTGAATGACAGAAGAATATGATGCAGAGAAGACCTGTTGAAGAAGAGAAGAATTGCAGAACAGTTTGTTGAAGATCAGATACAGAGAAAGACTGGTAAGAATTAACTGTGTAGTTGTCTGTGTATTCATTATTTAATATTTGAGTGTGGTTGGGAGGTGCTCAGGAGGAATTTTGTCCTCAGAATTTCAAGTGGACGCTTGAACACAGGAAGTTGTAGCTTCCATCTGGTTGTAGCTAGAGAAACAAGGGTGGCAGGGTGGTGCTAGGGAGAACAGGTGTTCTCTGTTATTCAGGTTGGAGCCTGTGTAACTGGAAGTTGGTACTTCCATCCAGTTGGTGCTGGAACATTTAGGAAGTTGGTGCTTCCATCCAGTTGGTGCTGGAATACTCAGAGAGTTGGTGCTTCCTTCTACTAGGTGCTAGAGAAACCAGAGAGTTGGAGCTCTCAAACAAGTTGCAGCTTGTAAAACAGAGGTAGCAACCTCACATTGAGTTGGTGCTCAATTGTAAATGATGTACAAAACTGAAAAAGACTGCCTATCATTTCGA
>ML810010.1:316640-327544 GCA_009831015.1 Picea engelmannii | reverse complement strand
TCATCCTTCTAGAAGATTCCTTCTAGAAGGATCGAGAACTTATTCGTTTTCTCCCTTAAGAAACATTTCCGCACCCTGGCCATTAATACAATGCGGAAAGTCCGCAGTCAGACTGAATGCAGCCTGCGGAAATCAAGTATTTCCGCAGGANNNTATATATGCAGCCTGCGTACTATCTTCAAAAGTGTAATTTTGAGAAGCTGATAAGTGTAACTTTCTTCATGAAAATGATCTTAAAGAAGAGTTAGATCTTCTATCACCATGTCATTATCATGTCATCATCTTGATAACCAAAAATGTGGATAACACTATGATAAGCCATAATTCCCATAGAATGATGTGTCATGGTGGCATGGGTCGAAGGGATGATTTAGGAAGATCAAGTGTGAGGGGCGCCTCAACTGTAAGACTCAGTGGAGTCTCTAACACCCTTCTTGTGTGAGAAAGATTTGGAAGGAAAGATGGATCACCCGAGGGACTATATATAAAATATGGGGATGCCTAAGCATGGGCCTAGAGAGTGAGTGACCACAAGGAAGAGGAGAATCCAATAGTTTTTGTACTATGTTGATTTTGATCATGCACACAATGGGTATGTCAAGAAAAATAGTGAGCCAAGCCAATGATGTCAGACGGTTGGTTTAGATTGATGGACAATTGGTTTTCATTGATGTCAACCCTTGGAGAGTGATATTGTAGATTGACGTAAACCCTTGAATATGTCTAGTAAGACATTTCGGTAGCTCCATAAGTTTGGGTAAGAGACCTAGGTTTGTTTGAGGTATAAAGGCATGAAGATCATTGAATATGTAGGTAAGACTATTCTAGATGGATAGTAAGCATTGTGTCATTTTCGGTGATATATGGTACGTCGCATGGTTCTTCATGGTTAGTGAGATATGTACTTGTAAAGTTGGAGTACCCTCAAGAATATTCTAGAAGCCCCTAGAAGGTCAACAAGAAGTCAATTATTCTAGAAGCTCCTAGAAAGTCATCAAGAAGTTTGCTAGTCAAAGTGGTTATAACAAGAAATTAATTATGGGTAAAGTATTTGTAACAAAAAAAATTCTAGTCAAAGTGGTTGCAACAAGAAATTAATTATGGGTAAAGTAGTTGTAACAAGAAGGTTGAATAGTCAGAGTGGTTGAACAAGAAATTAATTAGTTATGGGTAAAGTAGTTGTAACAAGAAGGTTGAATAGTCAAAGTGGTTGAACAAGAAATTAATTAATTATGGGTAAAGTAGTTGTAACAAGAAGGTTGAATAGTCAAAGTGGTTGAACAATAAATTAATTAATTATAGGTAAATTGGTTGCAAAAAGAAGATAATTAAGGATAAAGCAGTTGCAATAAAGTATTTATGATTTGGATAATTAATGAAAATTTAGTTGCAACAAGAAAGTGGGTTAGCCCTAGATTGAGGAGAAGGGGTAAAATAGTTACAAGTTGTCCCTAAGGAAGTTACTTAGGAAGTATAAATAAGATATAAAGAGACTCCCATTAGAACCTATTGACCATATTGAATCTCCATAAGTGACTGAGGTAACCAAGGATACCTGAGGTGAATTTCAGAGGGAAGATGAAGTAAAGAAGGGAGAAAATCCAAGGGAGGATGAAGTCTTTTATGATGTGTTCTAAGATATGTTATTTACAGGTCATCTCACCATTTGTGCAAGCACTTGTTTTCTAAAATGATTTAGATCATGAAAATTTGAGGATCGTGAGACAACATATCAAGGTACCTATGTTAGAAATTTCAGCTTATGGCTCATTATAATTTGGGAAATACACGTTGTGGAAGATGGGGTTTTTTACTAGTTCCGAAACTACTTTTAAACAAGTGTTCTAGGTAAAACGATCATAATTTATCCATAGAAAATACAAATGATGTGAGACCAATTGTAATGGAAAGAGTATATGCCATATTGTCTTTTGTGCAAGTTTCAGAATAAGATATCAAATATTGATCATGTGGAATCCTGTACAAGTTCTCTTTCTAGGATAATCCGGAATTCAACAAGGTCTGCCATTTTTAATATCACTCCTTTTATGGGAGGTTCCAAGCAATGAAACCTAGATGAATAGAAGAGAAGACACTAAAGAATATTTTTATCATTTTCACACCTTTATTCATTTTAGGTACATAGTTATTCTTATTGCAAGTCGGGTTTGTTGATTAATCCAAAAACTAGTCATGTGAGACTTGAGTAACGTTTGATGAAAATGTTATTCTCTTGTTGTTGAAGTTGAGGAAGGTATGGAGGTATGTGATCACATACACCAGGTCTGTTACAAAGTTACAATTATGTTTTGATGGTCACATTTGGTCATGACATGGTACATGCTTGAGGCTACATAACAGTGAGGTTTTAGCACACGGTTTGATGTAAGGGTTTATGGTATTTGGTTTATGAATAGTGTGATGTATTGCTAGAGGCATTTTGTTGGATATCTTGGTGTATGTCTTTTTTATATGGTTGAGGTACATGTTGGGTACATGGTTGAGGCTTGTAGTTGATGAGTTGGCACATAGATGAGGTGTATAGTTGATGATGTTGGTACATGTTAATGAGTCATAGTTGATGTGTTGTTGATACATGATTGGTACATGCTTGGTGCATTGTTAGACGCACTTGCTAGTATTATTGTTGACACATAGCTTATGGTTGGTGTGGCATAAAGATCTTGGTATATTATTAAAAACACATCTTGATTTTGGTGATGGTTATGATGTCTTTTGATGTGCATGGTAGATGCACTTGTGATCATACATGTTGTGCTAGTTATTGAAGTACATGATCCATTGATGAGATTATTGTGACAGGTTATTGGCATAGGTGTTTTGGTATAGGTTGTTACATGTTGTTGGTATAGGTTGACATTGAAAATGGTTGATTTAGTGACAATGACAAGTTGTCTATATTTGGAATTTATATTTTAGGGTGGTAGGACGGGGAAAGGATAGGTGGTTGGATCCAACTTCCAGTTGGGGCTAGAGAAATAGGGAGTTGGAGCTTCCTTTGGGTTGGAGCCTAAGAATTAGGGTTAGATATTCCTTCTAGTTGGAGCCATAGAATTGGGTGGTTGTAGCCACCTTCTGGTTGGAGTTGGAGAATACAGGGGGTTGGATCCTCCTTTTGGTTGGAGCCAAAGAATTGGAATTTGGTTCTTCCTTGAATGTAATTCTTAAAGACATATAAGAAAATCATTCTGTGGTTTTCTCCTGGACTGGGTTTCCACGTAAAATATTGGTGTACTATGCATTGCGTGGATGTGTCTATTATTGTTTATTATGCACTGATGGATGTTAATGTTATATGATGCAATAAAATATTAATGATGAACTGATGAACATTATTGAATAAGTTAAAGGAATATAAAATATGGTTAACATTGTATTATTGTTCATTATTGATTCGTCTCCCTCTCAGTAATCCAACAATTGGTATCAGAGCAGGTTCCTTCAGGAAACAATTTAGACACTGGAAGGAGATCATGGAATACATTGAGAATGGAGTACCAACATTTGGTTGTCATAGTGGTCTAGAGTATGATATATGGAGCAAAGGGATGAAACTATTTTTACAGGAACATGGGTATGATATTTGGAAATTAGTTGTTACAGAATATGAGAGTTCAAAAAGGGAAAAAATTGCAACCAAGAAGGCACTGAATCGAAATAAAATAAAAAATTGCAATGGATTTCATTTTGGAAGTAATATATGATTCAATAAAGGACAAAGTGGGTAAATGTTCACCAGCTAAAGAGATTTGGGATAAGTTACATAATATATATTCCTCACCCATCACAGAGTCAAGGAATGTCAAAGAATATGCAGGGATAGAACAAGAGGAAATATGTTCATCATGTTAGACAAATTCAGAAGAAGAAGAGTACGAAATCAACAGAAGAATGTTTTTCTATTTTAATTTTGAAAAAGGAGGACATATTGAATTTGAATTCCAGTATTTGAAAATTGAGAGTGATGAGATAGAAAATCCCAATGAAATAGAATACAATCTAGAGACTAAAAAGGAAAATAATCATGAAGTAGAATACAATCAAGGAGAAAGAGAACGTAAAGAATAAATCATCACCTTGAAGATCCAACTCGAAGAAACAAGAAGAACAAACGAAGTAATGAAGATCCAGATGAAGAATAAAGAAGAGGATTGTGAGAAGGTTGAAGAAGAAGTTGTTATGTTAAGAATAACAGTTGTCAAGCTCAATAAAAAATTTGAAGAAACATCGACATCATCAATAAATATAGTTGAAGGGAAATGTCACAAGTCATTGGAAGGGAAAAGTGAAGAGAATCCTAAGAGTTATGTAAAATTCATCAAAGGTTCTATAAAGAAGGAAGAATGCAAACACTTAAAGAAGAATATTACAAAAGGGCAGAAGACTCAAGAAGAAGAGTACATAAGAGATGGACATCATAGAATACCTTCCACATTCAGACAACCAAGATGCTTCACTCATAATGAAGGAGTTAATAGAAGAGAAGATCATGATCAACCAAAGCATGATTTCAGAAGGACTACAACACAGAGAAGATCATCCACTCCCAGGTATGTAAATTTATTTTATGGTCATTGTTTTTATTGTACTAACTTTGGACATAATGTTGTAGATTGCAGGACTTATGGAAGAAACGGTCAAGAAATAAATGCTTATGTGACCCACATAATATTGAATGTTACAAATTCCACAACTATATTCATATAGCTCGGAATTGTAGACGCATGAAAGTGCCATCGGTTAAGAAAGAAACAAATGTCAGACAAGGATGATTTTAGGGGCTAAATTTCGTTCATGGGCTAATTTTCCATGGTTTTTCCCAAAAATCGATTCGCTATTCTAAAAATGATTCGCCCAAATTCTATAGGATAAAATTATTTTACCTTAAAAATCGCCAAAATTTTATACAAACTATATAAAATCCTTATAAATTTGAAAATTTTTACAAAAATATCGCCAAACATTTCATAGTTGGAATATGAAGGATTAGTAAGATTCGCCAAGGTTTCTACATTTTAAAATAAATTTCCATCCTTAAAATCATCCATGATGTCAGATATACTAAAATTTGGAAAAGAAAAGAACAAGAAGAAGAAAAAGTGAATAAAGACCAGATTTTAGAAATTACGAGACTTGCCATTTTACGAGAAAGACAAGGAAGAAAAGAAAAATAAGAACAGGTTTCAAGAAGCATATTTTCAGAATCCACAGTAGAAAAATATCATAATAAATAGCAGGTAAAGAAATAATAGGTCCTAGAGATCACAATATTTTCATTAGCACAAGAAATAAAAGAAGAGAAGGTGAATAAATAAGGGTCCCAAGAAATTATACTTTCAAGAATTATAGTGAAAAATCAATCCACGAGCATAAAGAAATAAGTCAGAGTTAAGAGAGCTGATGAGTGTACAGACGAAGATGGAGACTACTTCGAGAAGGTATTCTTCTGAGCCATATGACTTGGAGATTCCTAGTATTATGAATGTTAAACAGTGGGAGTCTAGACAACAACTCTACAGATCAGAGAGTATCTTTCGAGCAATTTCAAGTATGATGCTGCATATGTTTGATAAAGACAGCTTTAGAGTGGTTCAATAATAGAAGTACATAATAACAAATTGATCGATTTATAAAGCAGTGTTCCCACACAAATGTCAGTTGGCAGTTACATAGGAAGAAGTCTATGGTTGTATTCAAGCATAGCTATTGTTAGCACAAGTTATTCCAGGCATGTAGAGTTTGTTACGAAGATAGAGAATATTAATGGACACATTTGATAGTAATTTGTAGCCAAAAATACTTCAAAATAGTACAGGGACAAATGCGTCAACATTGTGGATAGTTGAGAGCATGAGTTCAGGAAATATTGGATTCATACATTGGTTCAAAGAGTAGATTAGAGATAAAGGAATATTATCATAATGGATGATAATGATACAAGAATATTTGAATGTTTATTCTTGAATTTTTTTTATACATGTTAGTTGATTACACAAGGAAGAACAAATGGAAAATAACTCCAAAAGGAAGAAGGTACAGGAAGACCTATATTGATCTACAAAGAAACATGCAGAGAAGTCATCAGAGAGAGAGAGATTCATAAAATAATATTGGTAGCATATAGACATGCAGACACACCCACAGGGGGAGCTATTCTTTTAACCAGTATTGGTTAGAGCAGGTACAATGCCATATCTATAGGGGGAGTTAATCCTTTTTCAAAGGGAGAGAGAGAGTAATCATAGGCATGAATATAGGGGGAGAAACCCCAAGGACAATTTAGATAGGGGGATCATCCTAAAGGATAGTGAAAATAGGGGGAGCAACCCTAGGGAGAGTTGAATAAGGGGTAGAATCCCAAAGGAGAGATACTCTTTTTCGTTGGTGTCAAAGGGGGAGAGAGAGAAACATTGATGAGGAGTATGAGCATGAGTGTTGTCATGAATAAGTGTTTCCATCAATGTTGGTGTTGAAATCAATGCCAAAGGGGGATATTGCCATACAGTTGGTTTAGATTGATGGACAATTCATTTGGATTGTTGGTTGTCATTGATGTCAACCCTTGGAGAGTGATATTGTAGATTGATGTCAACCCTTAGAGATTGATTTCAACCCTTGAGTATGTCCGATAACATATTTCAATAGCTTCAGAAGTCTAGGTAAGGAACCCAATTTTGTTTGAGGTATAAAGGCATGAAGATCAGTGAATGTGCAGGTAAGGATATTCTAGATGGACAGTACACATTGTTCCATTTCCGGTGATATATGGTAAATCATGTGGTTCTTCATGGTTAGTGAGATATGTCATTGTGAAGTTAGAGGACCCTCAAGAATATTCTAGAATCCCCTAGAAGGTGAAAACCAAGTCAATTATTCCATAAGTTCCTAGAAAGTAATCAAGAAGTTTGCTAGTCAAAGTGGTTATAATAAGAAATTAATTATGCGTAAAGTAGTTGTAACAAAACGTTTTCTAGTCAAAGTGGTTGCAACATGAAATTAACTAATTATGGGTAAATTGGTTGAAAAAAAAAGGTAATTAAGGATAAAGTAGTTGCAATAAAGTAGATTTGAATAATTAAGGAAAAGTTAGTTGCAACAAGAAAGTGGGTTAGCCCTAGATTGAGGAGAAGGGGTAAAACAATTACAAGTTGTCCCTAAAGGAAGTTACTTAGGAAGTATAAATAAGATATTGAGAGACTCCCATTAGAACCTATTGAGAATATTGAACATATATAAGTGACTAAGGTAAACAAGGATATCTGAGGTGAACTTCAAAGGGAAGGTGCAATAAAGAAGGACGAAAATTCAAGGGAGGATGAAGTCTTTTAATGATGTGTTCTAAGGTATGTTATTTACAGGTCATCTCCCCATTTTTGCAATAATTTTTTTTTCTATAATGATTGAGATAGTGAAACCTAGAGGATAATGAGAAAACATATCAAAGTACATATGGTATAAATTTTATCTTCCGGGTCATTGTATTTTGGGAGATACACAATGTGGAAGATAGGGCTTTTGGTTAGTCCTAAAACTGGTTTTAAACAGGTGGTCCAGGTAAAATGGTCATAACTTATTCATATAAAAGAAAATTCATGTGACACAAATTGTAATGGAAATCATAAAAGCCTTAGTGTTGTTTGTGCAAGTTTCAGAATAAGATATCAAATATCAAGCACATGGCATGCCATACAAGTTCTCTCTCTAGAATAATCCAGAATTCAGCAAGGTCTACAATTTTTTCTATAACTCATTTTCTGGGAGGCTCCAAGAAATGAAACCTGGAGGAATTGTAGAGAAGACACTAAATAATATTTTGTATCATTTTCAAACCTTTATGCATTTCACATACACAGTTTTTCTTGTTGCAAGTTAGGGTTGTTGACTAATCCAAAAACTAATCATGTAAGACTTAGGTAAAGTTTGATGAAAATGCTATTCTCTTGTTGTTGAAGTTGAAGAAGGTCTACAAGTCTGTGATCACATACACTGATTTTGTTATAGAGTTATAGGTATATTCTATGGTCACATTTTTTCATGACAGGGTAGATTCTTGAGGCTACATACTAGTGATGTTTTCGCACATGGTTTGATGTAATGGTTTATGATATTTGGTTTATGAATAGTGTGATGTATTGCTAGAGTCCTTTTGTTGGATATCTTGGTGTATTTATTTGTTATATGGTCGAGGCATATGTTGGGTACATGGTTGAGGCATGTAGTTGATGAGTTGGAGCATACATGAGGTGTATAGTTGATTATGTTGGTACATCTTGATGAGTTATAGTTGATGTGTTGTTGATACATGATTGGTACATGCTTGGTGCATTGTTAGAGACACTTTCTAGTAGTATTGTTCTCACATAGTTTATGGTTGATGTGGCATAAAGATCTTGGTATATTTTTAGAATCACATATTTATCTTGGTGATGGTTATGAGGTACTATGATGTGCATGGTTGAGTCACTTGTGATAGTATGTGTTGTGCTAGTTATTGATGTAAATGATTGGTTGATGAGATTATTGTGAAAGGTTATTGGCATAGGTTGTTTGGTATAGGTTGTTACAGGTTGTTGGTACAAGTTGAAAGTGACAAGTTGACAATGAAAATGGTTGATTCAGGGAAAGTGATAGATTTTCTATATTTGGCATTTATATTTCAGGGCAGTAGGACAGAGAAAGGATAGGTGGTTGGATCCACCTTTCGATTGGAGCTGGAGAAATAGGGAGCTGGAGATTCCTTCATGTTGGAGCCTTAGAATTAGGGGGTTGGAGCCTCCTTCTGGTTGGAGCTAGAGAATTGGGTGGTTGTAGCCAACTTCTAGTTGGAGCCGAAGAACACAGGGGGTTGGAGCCTCCTTCTGGTTGGAGCCAGAGAATTGGAATTTGGTCCTTCCTTGAATGTAATTCTTAAACACATATAAGAAAATAATTATGTGGTTTTTCTTGCATTGGGTTTCCACGTGAAATATTGGTGTACTGTGTATTGTGTGGATGTGTCTATTATTGTTTATTATGCACCGATGGATGCTAATGTTATATGATGCAATAACATATTAATGATGAACTTATGAACATTGTTGAATAAGCTAAAGGAACATAAAATGTGGTTAAAATTGTATTATTGCTCATTATTGATTCACTGCCCCTCTCAGTAATCCAACAAATGAGACAGTCATATGAATGCAAATCCATAAAATACACAGATAAGTATTATGTTGATTGTAAATTCCCTCTTGAGTTATGAACATTAATAAAATGTTTATGCATGGAATGATGAATTGAAATGATTGATGTTTGAAATTGTCATAGGCATGTGCTAAATGCAAGGAGTCTAGGAAAGGACCAGACCAAGGAAAGGAAAATGATGTTGAAGTAGCTGAAAGATGAAGGCATGGAAGGTGTTGTTGAAATATAAAGAACACCAAGGATGGTGTTCCTTTGAAGGGGGAGGGGATTATAACACCCCCTCTCTAAACCATGAATACATGTAATAAATCATGATTCATGATTCCCATTCAACGACATGTGAATATTGTAAATGTAGTATTATTTAATTGTAAATGCCAAAACTGACTATGGGGTGATGAATTAAAGTACAATACATGATATCACTAGTGGAATGAGAGGAGGACCTAATAAACTAAAGGACCTCAAGCATTATTCATATTACTTCTCTTAGCCCTAATTTCAAGACAAATTTGTTAATGAGGGAGGTTGGTAGTTGAAAAAACAACCACATCAATGAATAGAAGTATGGAGGGATGTCAAAAGGGACAGGAAGAAGACAGCTAGAAGACAGTATAAAACATCACCACAGGTCCCCAAAATTTACCTAAGAGAAATAGAAGGACATGTCGAGAATCTTCCTAAGTTATGCGTGTGATTGGGATATGAAGAGGGACAAAGAACTAGAGGAGGGTCAGGCCTCTAAGGAAGGTATCTACTGAGAGGAATGCATGAGTGTGTGCAATAGAAGGATCAGAGAGCCCATAGAAGGATTCCTAGTTGGAGCATAGAAGACCCGAAACCAGACCCGAGCTAAGAGGGTCGCGAGCTTGATGTTGGGAAGGTATCTAATAAACCTCGAAGAGGCCTGGGCTAGGTGGGTGTAAGGGGAAACATATACCAAGAGTAGAGTGAAGGAAAGTGACCTTCAAATCTTGTTGAGAACCTAAGAGATATTCCCTAGTGGTATCATGGGTTGGCACGGGGGTGGACAAAATGCTAAAAATGAATGCATCTAAACCTATAGTTGGGTGGAAAGGAAAACACCACAGTCAGTTGGTTAGCTATCAACTGTAATATATAAGTATTTTTGTGCCTTGTATAGCTAAACTATAACTTAAGGATGAATTTTCCGATGAACGAGTCAGGGACGTGCATGTTGTTTTATGATTAGATGGTTTATTTTACAATATGGATATTTGATGTGTTAATTACCAGTCGAAATACCTACTATTAAACTTGTATAGAAGTTTTGATATGTGACTTTCCTCATGGGTTTTTACCATTGTAATTATCCTTGAAATGTTGTTGCCAACATTGTCTAGATGTGATGACTATATGTTACAAATAGTGATAATTGCAATTGTAACTATGCTTCTGATCATACCTTGATAGAGTTACCTGGATCTGTACATTTTGTGTATGTGCAGTCAACGACATATTTATATCGGAGGAGCTGGTAATTGTTTGTTTCTGTCATGATAATGACCGTTGGAATTATACTTGTACATATAGCACTACGAGAACTATCTAGAATGGTACAATTAGGGGCATGCACGAAGTCTGTGTAAATATGGTGTCTATAAGACCCTTACTTATGTGTTTGTTTGTGTATATATATACATACATACATATATATATATATATATATATATATA